>JARHVA010000399.1:4397500-4450000 GCA_037957365.1 Torreya grandis
TCTTAATCATTCTCCTTGTACACATAAAACTTTTCATGTTTAACAAGTTTCCTAAATTATAAATAGATTTTAGCTTTTTCATTTATAGTTGCACAAAAGACAAATTATCTTGTGATAAAAAACTTTTTATTTTTCTCATCACATAGCTTGTATGCATTGGAAGATTTATAATATCCCAAGTCAATGAATTTTTGACTCATGTGGTCGAACTTGTTCCTCTTCTCTTTTTTAATCAATGCATAACAAGTGGATTCAAAAACCCAAAAATTTCATAGTGAAGGAACATGACCACATAATTTCTCATATGAAGTCTTGAATTGAAGATTTTTTAATGGTGATATATTATAGAGGCATACTTATATTTTAGCTACTTTAGCCAAAAGTGCAAATTTACCCCTTTGAAGTATAACATAGAAAAAACCATATTCATCATGGTCATATTCATCCTCTCTAAAAATCCATTTTTTGTGGGGTGTGATTGACTAAGAGATAATGTTTGATTTCATTTTGATCAAGATAGGATTAAAACTTCTTTGAAATGTATTGACCACCATTATCAGTCCTAAGTGTTTTTATGCAGTTTTGAGTTTTAATTTCAATCATTACTCAATTTTTTTGAATATGTCAAATGCTTTAGATTTATATTCAAGAAATTATATCCAATTAATTTTTATATAGTGATCAATTACCATTATGAAGTTATTATGACCGTTAGTTAATAGAATTGGAAGATAACATAAGTTTAAGTGAACTAGTTGCATTTTTTTGTTGAATTTATACTGTGAATTTAGAAATGGTTCTATTTTGTATTTATCTAAAATGTAGGATTCACACTTTTCATAAAATTTTATGGGTAAGGTAATAAAACTAGCAACATGATTATTTTACAACACATGAATGTTTTATAATCAATGTCTAAATATATCATGTCATAACATGTTTGGAGATTTCCTAATTCAATGAGATGAACATTGAGAAAATTTCAACCTTATATCCATTCAAGATGACTACATTTTTATAGTTCTTTTTTATAGTGAAATCACCATTTTATAACAATATGGAATGGCCTTTTTATCAAATGAATAGTATATTCAAAAAGTTTCATTTCAATTGAGGAATGTATAGAACATTTTGGAGTTTAAAATATTGAAGGACAAGTTAATTGAGTCATATTGTACTTCTTATCTATGTTTTCAAACTTGATATATCTAAAAAGAATACTAGACCATGACATTCTTCATAAAATTCCTAAAATAAGTATTTTCAACAAGTCATATGTAGGGTTGCACTAGTTTCAAGAACCCAAGCATCAAACCATGATGAATCGACTGAGACAATATTTGCTTAATCATCTAAATTAGAAAGTAGACATGCAATGGTGAATTGATAAGATTTTGAATTATTTATTTATTTGAATTTTCCTCTTTATTATTATAGTATTATTCAATTTCATCCTTTGGAGTCCTACATTCATGGGTTTCATGGATTCTTTTTGTATCACACCATTCATAGTAGAAGTATTTATTGTCATTTTGTTTTTGATTTTGACCATCTTGATTGTCATTCTTATGCCTTTTCCATTATTTTTCTTCTTTTACTTATTATTTCCTTCAATTTTGGAAGATGTGGCCTTATTATATATTTTGGAATTATTTCCCTTTATATATCACACACTCTCTCTTATTTATAGAGGCCTTTTCTCCTTCCACCATCCTTTCAAATAATTTATCAAATGTGAGAGCATTAAACTAATGATTTCTTGTAGATACACAAAATATGTTGAATAGTTGGGAAAATGGTTTTTATGAATGTGTTCATGTAAATGTTGATTTTGACTCTCATGATATCCACATTGTGTTTGGTTGCACTTATTTGTGAAGATAATCTCATCACATCACCATATTTCAAATCAAGGTTGAAAATTTTGACTACAACTGAATGAATTCAAAATATGAGTGGCAATCATATTATTATTTAAATAATATAAATGTTTACCATGGAGTAAAATACCCTTAAATGTGATGAAACACATATTGGTTGACTAATACCCTCATCAAGGCTAATACTTTATTTTTTTCTACTTCCATGGATGAATATATTTCTCATTACATATTGTATGAAATCATTGTGTTTCTTAGTTAAAAATATATAATCCTATATTTTATATAAGGGATATTGAAGTTGATCTATAAATCAATCATATCTCAGAGAATATAAATCAAACTATCCTTCCACTTGTTGGTACATTTAGACAATCAGGGTCATGACCAATATGGATCTGCTAGATCTAACTAAGGGGTCTCTTACCATAAAATATCATTAGAGAGGGTTCTAAATCCTCTAGTTGAGCAATAAAAAATAATAACCCTAGTTAAGTCCTATTGTTTCAAACAAGGTAAAGTAAATATAATCTAATGCTCATGAAAGCTTGTGACACAAATGGGGGATAATAAACATAAAAGTAATAATACAAAGAATAAATATACTCAAGTCAATGCAGAGGTAATAAAATTCATGGAGAGATAAATACATTCATAAGCCAATATGTGCAAATCTATCTACTAATAAATATGATCAATAGTTAGGAATACTTACCTTGAAGATGAACCCATCAAGCCTCAATATCTCCCAAGGATAATGTACTTTATAAGAGGTTATTGTAGTTCATAATAATAATAGAGATAGGTTATATCTAGGCTAAAATACTTATCCATTTAATCCAATTTTTTTTCCCATAAGACAAGATTCTTTTCTCCAAAGTAAGCATGAAACCTAAGCAATGATTTGTCAAGTAGAATGGAGGATAACTAGATACAAATGCACAAAAGAATGATTATATCTATTTATAATTAAAAATGGGGTAAAGGCTATGTATATATAGCAATATATAATATTAAATCCTTCAAAAAATTTAACCAACATAGTCAGCCTAGTCGACCTAGTTATTTAGGAAATAAATTAGTTAGGTCACAAACTAAGTCAGTTGGGCTGACTTAGTCCCGTAATGTGCTCAATTCCCAAAATAGGGTCAAACCATTTGATTATGTTTGGAGGATGGAAAAAATTGTTTTGGCTTAGGTAGGGGATATTTGAGGTAGTGAATTAATTAGAATATCATGTACGAAAGGTGTCAAAACTTAGAGAAACATATAGGAGGGAATTGTGTTGCTTTTTAGTGGTGGTATAAGTAATAGCAATCTTGGGAACCACCAGTGTTATACCCACCCCTTTCTTGTTTCACTCTTTAAGGCATGCACTTAGAGATATTGGGAATTGGTATGTTCTTAGCAAATAGAAATCATTAGTATTTGATAAAGTTTAAATATTGTGTATATACATATGTACCACTCAAAGCTCATCATGTGTCACATAGTTACAACATGGGATGGTGCTTTAGGAAAAGAACACAACAACACAAAACTGATCTAAGTAAATTCTAGTAAGAAGAAAATAAGATAAATGAAAGGACAAAATTGAAATATACATAGCTTTACTTATCTTAGTGATGTAGAGTATAAATGAAGTAAGAGAAATGTAGAGGTGTCTTATGTAGGTAACATTATGTGAACTTGTAAAATAAGTGAAAATTTGAAATTTTTACAAAATATGCAAGTAATATGTAGAATTTTATTTACAATGTCATGATTCCATAACATCTTTTGGTTTTTAAAAGAGATAGTAAAAACAAAGTTATGGGCAAAAAATAGAATCTAGTGAAAAATAATTGATAGGTAAATAATTTTGAATAGTAAATATAAATAAATTGAAAAAAAATTCATTTGTAATTTTTATTATTATGAGAAAATAGAGCTCTTAGAGACCTATTTAAGCATAAAAATGACCATGTTGAGGAGATGATAAATATGAGGTGGAGGATGTCTAGTGGTTATAACCAGTGTAGCTCAGGTAAGTGGTGCATTAATTTCAATTTTTTGGTAATTTTTATTGAAATTAAGGTAGGTATATAAAAATAGGTATTAGGGGAAATGTAGGTATCAAAAATTACCTAAGGAAATTTTTATGTAATTTAGGAACAAAATGGGATATTGTGTAGGAAAAATTTAAACCAATTAATGCCTAAAGTATTTATAGGAAATGGTTAAAAAGTCATCATTAATTTAAAATAGAGTCAGTCCAATAGATGTCTAAGGAATTTATTGTAAATTGTTGAAAATTCACCACTGATTTTATATAGAGTCGACCCAATAGACTTATAAAAGGTGAGAGGTATTAAAGTGGACAACTATGTAGCATGATTCGAATTTAGTATTGTTTAGGATGGTCAACTATGTAGGAGGGGGATGAACTAGTTATAAAAGTGGACAAGGTCGACTTAGTGTATTTTAGCTAATGTAGGATATAATAGGGGACCGATCTAGTTTGTTAAATAGGGATGACTATGTAGCCAAAGGGTTGATTTAGTTGGAAAATATGGAAAATGGATGATCTAGTATCATAAGGCTAATTATGTTTACATGAATGGATCAACTGCATAATAGAGGGATGTTATAGTTGGTAAATAAGGGTGACATGGCTGATTTAGTATCAAGAGAGCCGAATGTGTAGGAAAAGGTTGAAACATAGTAAAAAAGAATAGAATGTTAATGAAGTAGTTAATTTTTAATAATTTAAGAATTTTAATAATGTGTTTTATCATTTTTATACCAAGATATAATACATTCTATATTATTTGACATTTTGTAGAGATGATGGAGATTTTAGCATCTAGTGGATGCATTTTGGATACCACTTTTACTAGAGTGATTGTTAGATATGGATCAGGTGTGGCTAGTTTCCATGTGATTTAAAGGGATCATGGAGATGCAAAGGATCCCTATTAGTGTTGATTTAGTCACCATGTTCTTAAGAGCATGGGAGTGACTAACCAACACTTTTTGATGGGAGGTAGAATTGGATATGATAGAGGTGGCCATAACCTTAGAGGATGTGCATGCCTTTCTAGGACTACCCACTATTAAGACTCCTATAATTGGGATTTGCATAAATGTGCATGTGCTCTAACCAATACATAAAATTAGTTACCTATTTTTCCATCCCGAACCAAACATGATAAGACTCATGTTTCAAGGGAACCTAAATAAGTTATGAATGATGATGAGCCACTTAAATTTTTTTATAAATAACCACTAGCACCTACCAAAGAAATAATAGTTAAATTATTGAACAAATGAAAATAACACGTTTTTCAAGTACATCCCACAATTAGACCAAATAGCACCACAAAATGCCAACCTTTTTAGTTTGATTGGTTTCAAGATAGACCACATGATATATTACAAACTTTTTTGGATAAATGATTGATCAAACTCCTTAATTCACATTACCCACCTCATAGATTTGAGAAGCTAAAAGGACACCAATTTTAAAATTATCATGGTATTAATGGACATCGAGATAATGAGTGTTTTTTCTTAATCAAAATATTACACAATTAGTAGATCATGTAATTATTGAATTTAAAAAAGAGGCATCCAAAACTCATTCACATACTTAAAATAGAGGGACCTCTAATAGGATCAATCCATCCCATGCTAATCCTTATAAGGAAAACGTGGTACATTGACCCTCATAGAAGACACCCATTAGCAAAAATCCATCTCTTAGTGTGCTATCTACTACGATTGATCACTCCCACACTGATCCTACCAAGGAACCATTTCTTGATCATGTCTTGGATAAAGGTATGTGTGGATGGGATATACCTACACATAATATTTGGGCTCTTAAACATGTACCTATATATTCACCAATTACACCTACTATTTTAGTAGAGTTGACTTTAGAAGTAAAACCAATAGTTACTTTATCACATTATCATTATAGTAGAGCATTATTATTTCCTATAGGGTTCCATTACATACAATTATTGATTTATAATTCACATTATACAAGTATTTAACTAAATTTAAATATTTTTAATACATTTTACCATATCCATAACATATACCATGATATTTCAAAATTTTATTTGATTCAAGCCAAGTAGAAAGTTGGTGAGATATTTGCAAGTTACTTATAACAATGGAGAGTGCTTACTAGTAACTTCACCCATAATCTACCAGATAAATAATTGGTAATTATGTTTACCAAAAATTTGTACAATAAAATATCTTATCACTTGGAGCTTCCGTGCTCTCACACATTCAAGAAGATCATTGAGAAAGGTATCCACATTAAAAATTACTTTATCAAAAAAGGGATTATCAAGTTATCTTCTTCAAACTAAAACTAGAGCCAAAACCAAAATTCAAGCCCAAGTCAGAATCATACCCTAATCCAAGTTCAAATGTTTACACCCACTCAAGATAATAATAATGAAAAACCAAAACTATATAACTGTAACAAGAATGTTGTTGATAATGTAGTCACTAAGTTGTGACATGTTTAAATGGTGCAAATACTATTTTATTAACCTCACCCATAAATGCAGTTTACTCCACAAATGCATCCTATCCAATAGGTGTAGTCTATGCCGCAAACCAGTCCAACTCCTCAAATGGTACAACCACCACCATTGTAAGCCCCTATATATCAATATACCATTTAGGATTATCCACACTTATAGTGATTAAAATTACTTCCAATACATTAATGCCACCTATATCCATCGAGTGATAATGTAATTGTTTGATGGTAAGAATTGCATGATCATCATTGATATCAATTTGAATTAAGGAAGAAACACCAACCATTACATCCACATGATGATTATATCTTCAAGGAATATTCTCAATGGAAAGGTGAGAAAATAATGCCATGAGACAGTGGCCACTATATTTAAAAGGATAAGCTTATTCTTCTTGGTTTGATAAATATATAAGACTTGATTAATGATAAAATGTGAATCTCCATATACATATAGGTGATCCCTATCCCATTAGGTGACTTGATCAGATAGGATTTACACTAGATTATGGGTGAGCTTATTTAATGTATATGTCATGACCATTCCAAATATCTAAAAGGCCATGATAGGACATATGACAATGCTTGTACTATGTCAAAAATTGGATGGGAAGGTACCATTATATGCATTAACCTTATCTCAGTCAATCCTAGATGAAGGTGCTCTATATGGTTTGGGTTATATCATTTGGGTGTAACTTATGCAAACATGTATGGTATGCTAACCTAAGGATAAAAGACTATGGGTCCCATGATTTTATTGAGTGCTAGGATATATGAGATTTTTCCTATATACTGACTGGTTAGGTCTCCCCATGTGGTGGATAATAGGATACCTCATGTGGTGTAGTGGTCATAGCATCATGTAATGCATGTTTTTCCTCATGCCCCATATTTACAGTCAATTACACATGGGAATATTATATGAAAGACCTATACTAATATTACAAGTAGTTGGCCAACTTTGGATATTATGACTATTTGATTGGCACATGTTTTAATTATTATACATTATACCTCATGGGTGGAGCCACATCCTTTAGCTCATGTACATAGAAAACTATGACTACCACATCTGGAACCTCCCCTACTAGTTCTTTCTTATTAGTCATGACATGTTATAAAGCCTAGAGATAAACAAGGTGAAAGAGTACCTATAGATATACCAATCATTAAGCCTCATTGAATGAGATTTTGGGTTGGTTGGGTGCAATAGTAGGGGGTAACTAGGCCTAAGACATAAGATGTTATAGTTTCATATGCATAGGGTAAAAATTCAAGTGAGGTTACCTATGGAGAAAAAATAGGGATGATAATGGCCACCATGAGCACATAAGACATGGAGGCACCATTAGAGGGAGAGGACACAAGAGCTATTTATCATGCATGGAGATCCCATAGTGGAGGCTAGACATAGCTAGTCAATAGAGAGGAAGATGATGAGAATACCAAAACACAAATTATTGGTATTTATAAGATTTGTACTTGCATAGAGGTAGTTTATAATGGAGGTGATTGATAGTCATAATGATAGGGAGACCATGGTTAGTGACACAGGCATTAGTAATAAATGTTTTAAACTTTTATATTTTTGGATATATCACTAGTTTCATAGTTTTTTTATGTACTTAGTATAGATAGATGGTTTGTGTGTGTGTGTGTGTGTGTCTTTGGTTTTTGTGTTTTGCTAATATGTCTAAGGAGGAGTTTAGATGGGGTGTCATAGTTCAAGGTGCCCATAGAGATAATTTAGACTAGGTGATAGGGCATCCTAATGATACTCCTATGGAGGATATTTTGGTATCATATGACCTAACATATGCTAGTTAGTTTCAATTAGATGGAGAGGCATCTAGGAAAATAGAGATACAATGGGATGGCCTATAGCTACCTAAAGGGGTGGGAGATGGGGAGGTATGAGCTTGATAGGTGTTGGCTAAGGAGAGATATATACATATGGATATGATGATAGAGATTAGAAGTGTGTAGGCCTAGGTGGAAAATATAAAGGGATATTTTGATGGTTTGAGATCTTTCACTCCCTCATTACAATGTATAATATGGAGGGTTCAGTCACAAACATCTATGGGTAGTGTGGTTCAGCCACCTAATAGATACGATGGATCATATCATTAGAAATGTATATATCATGTTTATACTTGTATTATGTTGTATCAAACTCATGTTATATATTGATATGGACATTTATTTATCTATGTGTTATACTGATGTTATTGATGGATATATGGATGTATTTCTTTTCTAGCACATGTATTTCAATTTATTTATTTATGTTATGGAAAATATGTGATGTATGTTTTCTCTTATAGAATTATGTGACACTCATGCATGGTTAAAAATAAAATCATATAATTTGGAAAAGTATAAATAATCATAAAATTTAATACACACTATATCATGATGGGAAATATGTAAAAATAAAATATGAATAGATATAGTAAACCAAAATGGTAAAGTGAAAGGTAAAATTTTTTTTAAACCATGTATAAATAAAGTTACACAAAATTAAAATAAATATAAGTCATACTATATCATGTTGGGAGGTATAATTTTTTGTAATAAACTGGGAAACATGTGATAAAAAGTTGTAGAAAAAACAATTGCATAATAAAAATAATCAATCCTAATAAATAAATATGGTAAGTATGAAAAGAAAAGAAATGTAAGTATAAATCAAATTAATCACAATAAATAAATTTGGTGTGTATGATAAATTTAATAAAATGGTTGTAAGCATAATACATATAATAAAAAATAAGATGATAAAGTGAAATGTTTATGAAGTAAGCATCCAGATGGGAAGTATGCACATGATATTTAAATCATAATATAACACAAATTATCTCAAATTTAGAACATGTAATATTATTTTTACTTGGTCATAGTATGATTTTTTTATGGGAATATTTTGTGAGGAATGCTTGGTTATATCTAAGGTCTTACACTACAACTCACAAAGGGAATACCAATAAGATGGACACAAATGTTGGAATAAATTAATGGTTGTGAGGAATGTATGGTCCTATCCAAGGTTTTATACTATAACTCACAAGGTGAACACCAATGAAGTGAATGGTAATAAGGGGGAAATAAGTAAAATGTTTATGAGGAATGCCTAGTCCTATCCAAGGTCTTATACTTCAACTCATAAAGGGACACCCTATGAGTATGATCAGTTAACAAAACAATATTCATTAAGAGGAAATATTGAGATTTTTTAATGAAATGGGGAAAGCAAAAATCAAGACATAGGTGGTTATAGTAAGACCTTAGGAAACATGAGGCATGTTAGGTAAAGAGAAAAGACACTAAGAGTATAGTGACCATCAAAATAAAAAAGATACTTGCTCAAACAAAGCATAAGTTTTATAGGAAAATAGGTAGAATACTAAGATCAACTCATGAAGACTATATAAAGAAAGAATGTAAAATGGACCTACCTTCCCACAACATGTTCCCCATTCCTCAGGACCTCTTATAAAGTTATTGGTCTACTATGAAGATTTGGTACTTGCATGAGAAAGCAAGTAACACTATATATTTTTTATTCTCCTATCCCAATCTATTGTCCTACCACACCCAAATGCACCTCATCTCTATCATGAGTTCAACTATGGAGTTTGATCTTCTATTTGGAATAGGGGATGTGCTAGAAATAGGAAATCACATCTTTTAGTGTGATTAGACTTTTGTAGTTTATATTTGCCTTTTGGAAAATTGCCTTTTATTTAAATGATTTGTATTTTAAATTTTTATAGATTTTGTGATTCCTCTTTCATATGGATTCAAAGAACCAAACATGGGTGATAAAAGTGATACACATGAATGAGACTAAGTAACTAGAGATATGACTAAATAAACAACTTAGGCTTACTTATGAACTAGTATGTAATCTCAAGTTTCAACCTTATGCTTAGTATGTGAAAAAAATGAGGGAAAAAGGGAGATCAAATAGATTGATGTATATAAGTAGTACAATGAGAATTCATGTTTTCTAATTGGTCATATGGTAAGGATAAAATACTAAGGGAATGAGGGTTTTATAACCAAACCATAATAATTATTGTTATTTGAGTTTTAGAGTAGAAAATAATCATCAAAAGAGAAAATAAAGGGATCCATGTGAAATAATTGAAACCTTAAGCATAAGTTTGAGGCCATGAAAAATAATAATAATCCATAAGAGAATGCTAAAAATAATGAAACCATGTAGAACACATTAATAATAATATAATCGTTCATGTATACGAGATAAGAGAAAAATCATGTTTGAAAATTACTCAAAGATAATATATATATATATATATATCTTTGAGTAATTGTCAAACATGATATATATATATATA
The DNA here is from genome assembly GCA_037957365.1 of Torreya grandis. Classification (NCBI taxonomy): domain Eukaryota; kingdom Viridiplantae; phylum Streptophyta; class Pinopsida; order Cupressales; family Taxaceae; genus Torreya; species Torreya grandis. The sequence continues at coordinate 4,408,294 of JARHVA010000399.1, forward strand.
TATATATATATATATATATATAAGTGAATTACAAATCTGAACCAAATTGTGTAATATAATGATAAATAATGTGATCAAATGCCATGTTGTGTTCATAAAAACTAATATATCTGACCATAAATGTCATCCATAACATTTGACATATCTTTATGTAATTGAATTATGACATTAGTCAAATTCATATCAGTCTTTTCAAAAAGTTGTGAAAAACTTCCTTCCACATCATGTCTACCAAAAAAGTAGATGTAGTATAATAAGAGTGATGTTCAAATGGTACCTCCTATATGGGATAAAAAATGCAAAGAATATGTATCTTAATATGAATTGTTTTATGGATCTATGTGGAGGTGTAACTGGTAGAGAAGGAGGAGCCTTTGTTTATAGGCAACCCTTAATGGGAGGTATAATAGACATTGGTGCAAACTATGAGAAATATTGGAGGTACTACTAAAGCATTGGACACCTATCAATATAATGTGTAGTATATTAATTCCAAAGACAACACACATGCATATTCAGGGATGTACTATGGAATTATACTGGGAGGTGGGATAGTCTTGTCTTTGGGTGGTGCAATGACTAGTTGCAATGTGTTAATGTATTGTTTAAGATTTTGGCAATGAGTATAAGAATGGTTATTTTTTCAATGGAATATGTCTATTAGTAAACTATGAAGGTCTACTAGATGAAGTATTAGAGGAAGAAGCCTATGACTGTTGATGTAGATAACAATTATTGGTCTAATTACCAACATATATATGGATATGATAATAAGGTGCATATACCCATTGTGTTGGTAAGGGATCAAGATTAGGTAATGGTAGAATATCATCACCAAATAAGGGATAAGTAGGATCATAAATTATACTATACTCATTCATAGGTATGGGTGGTTGTGTAATGGGTCTAAGAAGAGTGGCTAACATCTATGGAGGAAACAGACTATAAGGATCATGATATCTATAAAAAAGGTAAGGTATTTTCATGGCATGATCCATAAGAATACTATTGATAGGTTATATGATGACTATAGGTGTAATACATGTGTGATCCATCTCTAATTTGTGAACCATAGAGGAAAAACTAAAATTAGGTACTATAAGAGAAGGATTGATATAATATGAACTAAAATACTAAAATTAAGAATAATGATCTCTAAGAACCTCAATTTTTTTTTATCTTGGATGAATCTAGATAAAATTGGTTCATTTAAATAGTAATCATCATCATATTAAAGTAGTAGTATTTCCATAGTCCATGTGTTGAGTATGTCTAGATTTCTAGTTAAAATTGTATCAAGATTTTTTGATTTTGACATAGTTTTAACAAAAAATCTAGACATACTCAATCACCATCATAATCAGTTGTATGTAAGTCTATAGTACATGCATAAACTATTTTATTGATTAAAGAAGCATGGTGAGTGGAGTGTTTAGTTTTAGTTAAATTAATCAATATTTCATTAAAATATTACTAATAGGATCAAGGTTGAAGAGAGGGAGGAAGTTTATCGATGATTTTAGGGTAAAGATTAGAGGTTAAGATATTTAGGCTTATCTCATCCCATTCATCTTCATTAGATTATAAGAAGTTAGGTTTAATATTTATGATTAAATATAGATGACCATTATAACCTACATTATAGTTGACTAGAGGGTTAAAGCATTAGGATTTTAAATGGAACACCAGGTAAGTGTTCAATGGTGGGTGTTTTAATTACACCTCATTCTTGTGATTTTTCTAAATTCTAAATATTTGTGTCTCTTTGAATATTTTATATAACACCATTGTAAGGGGATTTGACACATTGATTATAGATGAAGCAACTTATCTCATGTGATGTGTCTAATGTCGACTAAGGAAGATATTGTAAGAAAGTGGAAAGTTAAATATCATGACCTTCACATGAATGGTTATAGGAAGAATGGTAATGGGAAGCCAAATATAACTTAGAGGAGGCATTTGTCTTCTATCATAGCTTTGGAATGTATTTCATGTGGATTTAAGGTTATATTGAGAGTATCTAAGTGTTTTAATAAATTCAAGAGAAGAAACACAAGTATGTTAGCCTTCATCAATTACAATATGTTTAATTTAGATATAACTTATTTTTATGCTAATGAATAAAAGAGTGTCATCCGTACGAAGTAATATCTCATCATTAATCATAGAAGGGACATGAAACTTAATTGAGAGAGAAGTGTCCATTATTTCATCAACATGGATTGACATCTCTTGACATTATTAAATAATGACATCTTTAGATATACATAAAGTAGCTTCTTATTTTACAAGTGGAGGACAAGGGATGTTCATTTTGAATAATAATTGCTTTAGGTGATTATGATGGTGGGGAGAAGTTCAAAAAATACTAAGAAGGTGATTATGATGGTGGAAAAAAGTTTAAAAAATCTCTAAGAACATCATTTTAGATGGGAGATGGGAAATTTTCATGATACGATCCCATTCATCACAACCCATGAAAAGATTAGTGGATAAAGGTGCATAATGTTGTAATAGATCTGTTGAAGATGGTTTGGATGTGTAGTGAAACTTATGTTGATAAGGTATTGGTGGTTTAGGTTGGTTATAAGTAAGTTGAGTGACCTTAGTTGAGGTGGTTGTTTGTTGAGGCATTTCTTTTGTTTGTGTAGAATAAACATTTTTTGAAGTTTGAGGGATATTTTCTTGAGGTATTGAAGTTGGGGAAAGAGTATAAGTTATATAAATGGTATGAGAGTTATGTTAAATTTGTGTATGGTATGAGAGTTATGTTAAATTTGTGTTGTTGTGGGTGATGCTTGTATGTGTATAAGTTTCTCATCCCCAATTCTATGAGATGGGATGGGGAAGTGTCTTGAATAATACAAACTATTGAAGAGGTGTGATGGTGAGGTGTTGGATTTGAATCCATATAAGTAACTAGTCTCCTCATTTCAATCATATTAACCACATTTTCATCCTAGGTGTTAAGGTTTATAAGACTTTATATGTTATTGGTAGTAGGGGTAGGTTGTTCGATGTCTTCTTGATGATTACGAAGCAAATCTTGATAGATAGATAAATGAGCATTAAGTTCATTTAAATATTGATTTTTGGTTTGATTTTCATGAACTTTAAGTGCTATGTAATATGCTTGTTGATGTTTATGTATAAGGGATTCATGATCAAAGTTGGGACCAATGAAAAATTCCATAGCAATATTTAGTTAATTATCCACAAGTTTCATGTGTATGGCCCCAACTTGCATGGAACCCAAAAAAACTATTAGGATCATAATACATTTTCATAGGATGAGCAGGGTCTATATATCATAGTAGAGGTTTTCAGAGACATTTTTAAATTTTAGCTAATGATATAGGTTTGTGCACATTGGGATGATTATTTTAAGAAAATATAGGGTTATGATTATAATTGTCATTAGGTGGAGGGACATGCTTTGTGTTATTATTTAGAGTAATGGCTTGGATGTTGTGTATGGTGTCATATATATTTGTCACACCATCATTGGTTGTATGGTGGTTTTTGGCTTTGACAAACATGTGAGTTCCCATTGTATGTTGGGCATGTTAAAATTGACATATGAGGAAATCTTAGAATTTGGCTTGGTTAAGAGCTTCTTCCAAAGTTTTTGGGGAGAGATTCCTAACATGATATTATAATTTAGGGTGGAGAGAATTAGTAAATACATATGAGAGGTTATCAGTTATTATATTATGCTAAGCTTTATTAGACAAATGTTTCCATCATTGATGAAAACTTGTGCCATTATTATTTATAGTTGTTTGTAATTGATGAAATAAGCTAAGATATTTTTAGGAAGATCACTAGTTTGGAATTATTGAACCAGTGAATTGACTAAGTCTTCTAGACTATTAATGTAGTCGGTTTTTAATGTATTGTACCAATCTAAAGCATCTATGGAAATTTTTTTAGCTAAGATTTTAAAGGTGTCAAAAGTATTAAACTTAACTCAATCTTTGTAAAGGGTTCCAAATGTTCTTAAAAGTAGGATGGGATTGATACCTATTATGTCAATGTTGGAAAAGTAGGGGTTACAATATGAGGTTACCATGTGAATCCCTAAGAGGGGTTGGGGAGCATTAGGATTTTATTCTCCCCATTGAGAATGTTGGGATTGGTTTTGGAGATGCATTAGGTGATTCTAAATTTTCCTCATTTGATATGTATTACTAGTTTGAAATGTATGCATTTGGATAAGAGTTTGTAATAAAATTTGATTAGTTTGAGTAGTTTTTTGGCTAGTAGAAGAATAATTTGATGCATTAGTGTTATGTGAGGTATTAAGAGATTGAGATGAACTATGAGAGTGAAATGAACTATGAGAGTGAGATGAGGTAGTGGCATGTACTGCACTAATGTAATGGGAAGCACTAGTAGTATGAGATGCATTAGTAGTATTAGATGTAATAGTAACACAAGAATCATTAGTAGCATGAGATACACTAGTAGCATGGGTATGGGTGTGGGTATTTTGAAGAGCCCCACTAAATGTTGAACATGTCATATTTCTATAAATTATTGGCATGAAGGTACAAAAAAACATAAAGGATGATGTCAAAGTTTGAGAAGGAGACATGATAGAGGTGAAAGGTGTAGAAAAATAAATTACTTGCCCCAAATCCTTTGGAAAAGCTAGGGGATGGTGAATGTGGTTCTCCTATATGAGGTCCCATAATCAGGTTATATATGACTATAGGATCCTTTCCTCTATGTTGAGGATTTTCATTGATGAAAAATATCATTTTAACTATGTAATCAGGGTCACACTCATCTTCCAGAAAAAAGGGGTTAAGTTCTATGTAAGAATAAGTATGAGGGCCATAGTTGATAGTGTGGGTGGTATCATGGTCATTGCTTATATCTATGGTAGGTGACACAAGGTGTGTTTTAGTAAACCTATTGGTATTAGTGAAACTCATCATATTTCTTGATTTAATTCTATATTATTGTCAAAAAAAAAAATCACGAGGGAGGGTAGTTAAACACTTTTTAGAAATAAGGATCAACTTGTATGATACTACGTCAAACTAGTTAACATTATTTTATGAGAAAAGTAAATATGATAGGATATAAAAGACATAATCAAATAGGTCAATTATGTTTTATAGATGATTAAAATGAGAAAGTATACAAGAAACAATATAATAGGTCTATCAAGTGTTGAATGTAAATAGTATAGGAATTTTTAAAGAGATTAGGTTGAGTAAGATGACTATGTCTTGTATAAGGGAAAATGACTAACTTGATAGATACTAGGTTAGATAAAAGAACTATATTCTATAGGAAGATAAACTGACAAGCTTGTGAGAGACTAGGTCAAAGAATATGATTGTGTCCTATAAGATGAAAATAGACTAGCCTATGAAAGATTGGGTCAGACAAAACAATTGTGTTCTATAGAAGGGTAAAAAGACCATTTTATAAGAGACTAGGTCCAATAGAGACTGCGTTCTTTAGGAAAGGAAAAATTGTAAGAAACATAATTGAGTGGGTTAAATGTGTTCTAAGGGTAAATTTAGGTTTTAACAAGTATGAATCTAGATGATCTAGTGTTAATTAGTAGAGAAATTGAAATAAACACAAAAGAAACTAGTTCATCCTAATTGATCTAGTTGTGACACACAACACAAACCTTGTACCAATGCTGGCCAATACAATTTTTGAAATACAACACAAAATTATTAAAGAAAAAGCAAGAATACTAAAAATATAAATCCTAATCTATGCAATCATCCATGAACATTTTAAATTATAACTTTAAATATAAATGCGATAGGGAATTTGGTTTTATAAAGGAACTAGAAAGGTAATCTAAAGATGGTTTTAAGTTGTTAAGGTTGAAAAATTATATATTAGTGATGGTACCAACTTGGTATTAGGGCCTAACCTATCATTTCACAATTTCATAATGATAAGGGTATCAATGCTTTGCCAATATATACCATCAACAACGTATTTATACTCAGTTAGAAAATCAAGTCTGCTTTTCCCTTGGTGATGAAATACAAGTAGGTAGACCTTGGGTAGAATTGTTCAATGATTTTTGATATTTTTTAAATTGGAAGTGTGAGAATAAAATAAAAGTCATGTGCTTGAATTGATAAATTTAACTTTCATATTTAGTCTATGCATGCTAATCTAATCAAGCAAGAAAAAAAATGAAAGATGAATTAATTAAAATCAATGTGAGTTAATTCCTTTTGTTTGAAGCATATAGGGTCGATTGGGTCGACCAATTATGCAAATAATATATAAAAAAATTGACTAGGTAGATTCTATTTGTTGAAAAAAAGGATAAAGAAACATAGTCAAGTAAGTCAACTGAGTTTCATGGGAAATAAATAACTAAAAACTTATGTTGATCCATTTGACTTAGTTGACTATAGGTTTATATTTTTATAGATTGAAAACTTTGAAAAAATAAGACTGAAATGAAGGAAAGAAATAACTAAGTTTATGAGAATGAACCTGATGATTTTAATGATGTTGAATTACTATTTTTATATTTTATCATCCAAATGAATATTTTTAACCTACTAATAGATTTGATTACATCAACTAAGTTTAAAAACCTATATGTGAAGAAGTGAATTGAGTCGAATGGATTGCTCTAGTTACATATAGTTGAATATGGCCTACACAAAGCCAAACAAAGTCAATCATATTGACTAAGTGTTAAATGTGCACACAAAATTTTAGACTGAGTCAATACATTCAATTAAATGATGTAAAATAAAAATAAATAATAAATGAAAGTGTGAAGGAAAACTTGCAAGGGTTATTTCCTATTGTGTTCATTGAAATATTTACAATGGAAATCAAAGTTCATCTATAAATCAATCCTAAATAAAACAAGTTAAATCAAACTAACCCTTCCACTTGTTGATACATTTAGATAATCAAGGTCATGACTAATATGGATGCATTATACCTAACTAAGAGGTATTTTTACACACAATAATATGGTTCCAAAGCCTCTAGTTGAGCAATACCACACATTAACCCTATCTAGATTATATGGTTTCTATCAAGGTAAAGTAAAACTAATCTAGTGCTCACCAAAGCTTGTGGCACAAATGAGGGATAATAAACATAAAATTAAACATGTGAATAAGAAATATACTCCAATAAATGTAGAGGTAATCCTAAACATGGAGAGATATATAAAAGCCAATACATTAAACTCTATCTACTAATAAAAAAGGAGTAAGAGTTAAGAATACTTACCTTGAAGACAAACCCATCGAGCCTCAATCTCTCCTTTGGCCAATGGTGTTTTTATAGTTTAGCTCTAAGATACAAGACTTCTCGTATGCATTCAAAATACTTTTCCCACAAGACAAGACTATTCTCTCCAAAGAAAGCATGGAACTGTAAGTAATGACTCAATTAGAATGGTGGATAACCAGATATATATGTGAAAATAAATGAGTCCATATATTTGTCATTAAAAATGGGGTAAAGGATATGTATACCTAGCTAGATCTAACCCTAAACCCTTTCATAATTTTATCTAATGTAGTTGGCCCAATTGACCTATTGTCTAGGAAATAAAATAATTAGGTCCTAGACTAAGTTGACTAGGCTGACATAGTCTCATAGCATGATCAATTCCCATAATAGGGTTAACCCATTTAACTATGTTCAGAGGATGGAAAAAAGAGGTTTGGATTAGGTAGGGGATATTTGAGGTGGTTATTTTCTTGGAGGATCATGTAAGGGAGGTGTTAAATCCTAGGGAAACATATATGAGGGACTTGTGTTAGTTTCAAGTTATGATATATGGAACAAAATTTTTGTGAAGCATCAATAGTCTACCTATCCCTTTCCTTATGCACCCTTTAAGTAATGCACTCAAATATATTGAGACTTGATGGGTCCCTACAAGAGATTAAGCATAAATAATTAATAAAGTTAAAAAAAATCATGTGTATACATATATCATTAAGGATGAATGTCATGTCCAATTTCTAAGATCATTCTAACTAGTTATCTTTGTCTCTCAATGTTGTTGTAGCCATTGATCTAATTTATCACATTATTTGAGTTTTGAACTTTGAGTTTGTTAAACCCCAAATTTGGTTCCTTATCTCTCTAAATATTCCCATTTTTTATATACTACTAGACTAATATACCAAACCTATTGATATATGTTCCTTTCCTATATACCTATCGGTAAATTCCCCCTTTATTTATACTCAATAATACATGAAAGAGGGATTAAGTCACATGAGATAACAATAGTATGTGGTACGTAGGTGGCACATGAAAAGGATTCATAGTATCATTAGAACTAGATTAACAAGAAAACCTCATACTTGATTTTTATTGATTTTAAAATTTATTCATTTCGATACAAATGAATGGGTAAAGAGTAGATCTCCTTATTTATAATTTATTTTTAAAAAAAATTGTTTTTATTCCTAATATTAAGAGAGTACCTTGAATTTTTTTTTAATTTTTTTATTTGAAATGAAAAAATTGCTTTATAATTTAGCTTTAAATGATTCACAATTTTGAAAAAGAAACTTAAAATGGAATTTTAGATTTCAATAAAAATCTTAAAATGTAGCTTTTTGTCCGTAATTGGTATATAGAAGAAAATTACAATATTGGAATGAGAAATAAAAGGTATGGCTTTTGTTTTTAAGATTGATACTATAGACTTCTATGCATCTCTATAGGAAAAATATACCATATGATAATTACCATGTCCTTATATTTGTTACACCCTTCTTGGAGGAGACACTTCCTTAAAAAAATTTTTATACCAATAATTCTATGTCCATGTGAATGAAACATTGTGAAAGACTAAAAAATCAAGATAAATGCCCTTACAAGAGAAGGTTATAGGTCAAAATGAACAATCCTCAGCCAATTAGGACATAATAGTATAACACACTATCCCTACATATTTAATAATTAGCAAAAAAATAATCAATGTAACATTTAATACAAAATAAAATCTTAGAAAATATTTCAAAGTAAAAATACACCATTCATGATCAAGTAACACTTAGTCAAACTGTAACACCTAGCTAATACACCTTCCTATAAATTAGTACTCAATTATATAAATATGCCAAACTCTAGTTTTATGCATTCTTCTAGATACCAAAAGACAAAAAATCCCACAAATTTGATAATACATAGTTAAAGAATGTAATATTCAACTAAAAAATACATAATTTGATAGGAACAAGAAATAGAATAATTAAAAAAATAGTAAGATGCTTAAACAAGACTATCATGCTATCAAAAATATAGAAAAACTTTGTAAGAGTCTTAAAACTCCTATGATTAGCTGATATTCCACCCTTTATCACCTTTAAAAAGCATTGGGTTATTAAAATAACTTAATTTAATCAATACACAATCCACTTTCATAAAGAGAACATAATATTATGAAACTAAATGGGTAAATAATAGAGTGAAGAATAAAATGACACATATAAAATCTTACTTTGATAACCTTGTTAGGCTGAATAATATATTTGATGGAATGAAAATGAACAATATTTGGTGCAATCCAAAATTGTCTTCATGATTCAAATTGAAATGAGAAAAGAAATACAAATAAAAAATCTAATATATGGTTGTTTACTTCATATTCAAGATGTCCTTCCATATTCCTATGGGACCCTTGAGTTATTCACTACATGATAAAAACATTCATACAAATACTCTTAAGAATAATCAAATATTATGTACAATAATATTACACATGGTTCTTGAGTAATTTATGGAAATAACTTTTATTTGTGCTAGATAAAATACTAAACAAATCCGCTTTCATTCATATACAAAATGAGAGATAGATAGAAGTAGTAAATAGGATGATAATACACCATTTTAGTGTGTACAATTAAAATTAACAACACACATAGGATTTAATCCTAACTTTGATTTAGTACAGCTCTAATATAGATATTTGCAACTCAACTATATAGCTATTTTCAAGTCCACTTGGGTTTTCAACCTTTCACACCGATTGACATAACCTACCCTATTTCAACAAAAAAAATAGGAACTCCTATATCTCAAAAGTAATTTTAAAAATTGGTTCAATTCATTGAGAATATTTAGCACATTAAAAATAAAGTGAAAATCATTTTTCAATAGGCTAATGTGAAATACAAGTAGTTGCATGACAAACATCAGACATTGTAACCTTCAAATTTTATGATTGATTTTGGATATGCTTTAAGAATAAAATACGTATATGACATTATTATAATATTTGTCACATTTGGTATAGACCATATACTATCATTAATTAAGTGAGAGATAAGAATTTTGATCTTAACTTTCGATATGAACTTGGGTTACATCTAGTATTAAACATATAAATATTACACCACTAATTTCCACCTCTATTAGTTATATCAGACATTGCATAAATCATCATTAGATAGATATAATTCCATATTTTTGCATCCTAATATAATAATATTGATTCATTAAAATCTAGTCAAAATGACATGATGAAAAGAGATATATATCTTCCAAGTCTTTAAAGTTGGTCTAGTGCCTTATAAAATAAATGTTGGTGTAGGCCTTTTTCCCACTAGGTTTTGCCTACATGGTTATATTAGCTTGCTTAGGGCTCTAGAGATAATTTGGGTTACTTAGGAAGATTAGTCCCAAATTCATTGTAATGTGTCGTATTTGTCTCTCTCAAACCTATATATGCACCTCTTTCCCTTCATATTTCTATGCATTTAATGCACTACTAAGGTAGTATATTATGGATTGTTTAAACTGCTTAGTTATGAGTTATGACAAATTTGAGAGCTGTGAAAGTTGTGAACTTTTTCCCTTTATATAAGTAATTCTAGATGATATAGAGTATTTAACTATTTTTTTCCATTCATTTTAAATATTCTATGCATGATTTCATTTACTAGTAGCTTCATTATGATGTGCACTTAAATCGTGAGATCACTCCATCATGTACATTCATTGATCTATTGATCCTAGATACAACTCTTTTATGGTATCAAAGCACCAATTTGTGTTTATTATTGTCTAATTTGTTATGTTGTAAGATTTATATTGAAATCTAGAGTTTATTTGCTTATTTTGAGGCAATTTTTTAGAGGGTTTACAGAAAATTTTGGGGTAGTTTTTTGAAATCTCAAAAACCTTAGGATTTATTAAAATCCCTCAGTCACCTAAGTGACCAAAAAATATTTTAGGGTTCTTTTTCTAAAAAATTCAAAGATACTAATATTTTTGGAGGTGGGATATGTTCTTGGCTTGGTCTCTCATGTGTTTGTAAGCATATTTCATTGACTCATTTCCAAAACATAGATTTTGAGGGTTACTATGGCATATCTATTAGCCCTTTGGGATCTTTGTATTCCTTTCTCTCATCTCAAATATATTATGGCATTACAATTTTTATCCTGGTATCATTTTCAAGTTTTGTTGCATTTCACTCAGATTTGCTCTTTCTATTTGAAGCATTGAGTTTTTCAACTTGGCATTGTCTTTTTTCCAAAGGCATTTCAATTTGGACAAGAATTTAAAATTCATTCATAAGATATTAATGTTGAGTTTGACATTGGAGAGGGAGAAATAAAATATTTGTTTTTGTCCTTGCCTTTGATCTAAATAATTTACTTGGCATTGAGAGATCTTTATGTGGCATCTTGTTTTCTACTACATGGTGATAGTTTCACTTTTTTTTTTCAAAGCATTTTAGATCCATGAAAGGTGCTAGAAATTATTGACTAAATTTTCATTCTCTATTGGTGCATTGGCCTATTTATTTATAGATCTTCATTAAAGGGAACTTAGCTGCATTAGGCCTGATCTATTCTTCCTTTTCTTAGTAAAATGCTACAAATTATTTCTTTTTAATGCAAATTAGACCTTGACACCATTATCTCTTTGGCATTATAGTTTGCCAGTCCTTTCTCCCAGTTCTACATTGGCATCATTTAGTGTTGCATTGAATCTTGAAGTGGAGGTGGTGTGAAGATCTGATATTGGTGTCCCACCTTGGTACCTTTCTTCCTTGGTGGGCCCATGCCCAACCCTAACCTCACATGGGTATTCTGATATTTTTAATTTTTTCTATTATTATGACTTCTATTTTATATAACATCATTATAGTATGTTGAAAATCAATTCATTTGAAAATGTTTAAAAGAGAGCAATTTTTTGAGTCTTTTTAAACTTGTATCTCTGACTTACGAAGATGAAGTTGAGGCTTGGATTGGTAGGAAGTCGAATCCCCCTCAAAATATCAACACACATTATTCTAGACTCTATGTGGATTCTAATGAGTTATTGGAAGGCATATTTTACCTCACCCAAGGGTTTTTTTTAAAGTTTCAATTGCAAGTTTTTAGTCAATAGGCATATTTATGAAAAATTCTATTATTAATATCTTGCAAATAGTAACTCACAATTGAATACCATCTTTTATAAAATTGTTTATTTTATTATTTTCCATGTATTAGGCCAATTTTCATTGTAAAAATCACTACTTTATAAAGTGCCAAAATTTGGAGGGGCTCCCTGTCATAATTTTAGAACTAGTGAAAAGGGGTGTTGTCATTGTGTTGGTTCTTGTTTGCACATATTCTCTTTTTCACACATGTTTTCTACATCATGGTTAACACATTTAATGGGGTTAATTTTAATCATGAAATGAGATAAAGTTATAATTTTGGGGTTTCATCATGGATATTAATAATGAATTCCATAAATTTGTTGTAAGGCTAACTTTAGAGAACTATTTGTCTTGGAAGTAAGGGATAAAGAATAATTGCCTAGAGAAAGATCTACTACATTATCTCTTAGGAATTTTACTTAAACCAACTACCTATGAACAAAATGATACATGGTTTAACAATAATGGCATGGACTATGGCCTAATATCTCTAACTATATCTGAGGATATTATGCATCATTTTGAGCATATTGATTTCCCTTTCACTACATGAACCATCATATAGAAATTATATGGAGACATTGGATCTTCATCTAAAAATTATGCTTCCTTGGATGACCAAGCACCTACTGCTATTATTGATACCTCTTCTTGTGTGGACACATCCTTATTAGATGAACAATTTATATGGTTGACATACATTGACACCCCATATATTGTTGAGGACACTTTGCATCCTCTTTCATCTTTGCTACTTCAAAGGTTAGAGTTGCTTCATTGAGAGATTTCAATTATTATTTACAAGAAGACATACATGATCTTTTAGTTTTAGCATTAAGTGATGATCTCTTGACATGTGTTTCAGACTTTTTTGTGGAAAATTGTATTGTAGATGTGGAGGACACATTTGAGGGTTTATCTCTCTTATTTAATGACAACCTCATCACAAATATTGTCTCATCATCATCATCATCATCATCATCATCATTATCATCATCATCATCATCATCTTTAGATCTTGTTCATCAACCATTTCTACATGGTCCTAGTTTGTAACCTAATTCTTTGATTAGGCATGTACCTATTTGGATTGTGGCATCTTCACCTATGGACATGGAGACATTTGAGAAGTTTTTAGAGGCACATTTGATTATATTTCTTCCCTCATATTCAATTATGGAATGGGGAGATTATTTTCACTCTTCTATAGTTTTATTTCTTCTTAAGGAGAGGAATGTTATTTGATGTAATTAGATCATCTTCAACATTCAGTGTCAGGTATCTACTATCACTGTAGGAGGATCTCATATTTTAAGGGGGCTTCTTAGCTCTTTCTTTCCTTAACTCTCTATTCTAGGGGGAATACTCTCTTTTATGGGGGCTACTTCTCTTTTGGGGGGATTTCATTGTACATGGGTACCTTATCAGGCCTTATTTCTAGGACCCATTTTTTGTATCATCACCCACCTAAGATGCACTTATGGGGGGGTGTTGGTGTAGGTAGTTTTCCCACTAGGTTTGCCTACATGGTTGTATTATCTTGCTTAGGGTTCTAGAGGTCATTTGAGTTACTTGGGAAGATTAGTCCCACATTAGCTAGAACGTATGGCATATTTATCTTTCCAACCTATATATGAACCTCTCTCCCTTCATATTTTTATGTATTTAATGAAGTTAATTTAGTACTAAGGTAGTATATTGTGGATTGTTCAAACTACTCAGTTGTGAGTTGTGATAGATTTGAGAGCTATGAGAAATGTGAACTTCATCCCTTTGTGTAAGCAATTCTAGATGATATAAGGTAATTCATTATTTTCTCTCATTCCTTTACAACATTTTGTACATGATTTCATTTACTAGCAGCTTCATTGTGATGTGCACTTGTTCTACTTGTGAGATCACTCCATCATGTGCATTCATTGATCCGTTGATCTTGGCTACAACTATTTTAATAAAATTATGTATAAAAGCTCATGTTGTTAATATTTCCCCACATATTTTACCACAACTAAATGATTTGATAACCATTGCTCTTCAAGGAGGGGAAATCGATCCACTAGGATTTAGGTAACTAGATCTTACTAAATTTTACCATGATTGCATATCTAAACTTGCACTAACATCAAAATCATACATATTAGGCTATTCACATACGTGTAAATTTCTAAGATCAAATTTGAATTATACATTACCACAAAGCTACTACAGTGGTAGTATTTTAGACTTTATCTTTTCAATAACTAAAATTAGTGACATCATCATAATCTTCAAATGTGAAGTAGTTGTTACCAACTCTTATAACGGTTCTACCAACACTTCATCTTACTTATTTCATAATAATGTAAAATTACATTATTTTAAAGTTAGATAGATATTAAAAAATGAATTTATGAAGTACATAGACACCATACATTTGATCTCTCAAATATTGTATATAACTTAGCATAACAAAAAAAATATATTATAGTCTTACATTGGTTGTCATTTAATTGGTTTCATTCCTTATTCTTTAACACATTTCACTTTAATATTATTTTTCATTCATAAATTACATTTCATTCATAACCCCCTTTAATAATATAAATAAGTTATCCATAAGGTCTTCTCCTAGGCCTTAAATCAGTATGTCCTTATTCAATGATGATTGTATCTCTATCTTTGAATTTTTTTCCCTTCTCTAGAGATAGTATCTCCATGCTTTTATTTTGGTTCAATTAATATAATTATTCACTATAATCTCAAACTTTTCATAGTGTTTTCAAACCATCACTCATCCTTATAGCTTCAAGCTTGAGATAATGGCATTCATATACCTACAATGATTTTATTTCATTCATAAGCATAATTCACTTCCTTCATCCCAAAATTTACTAGTCATGGTGTGCACCAACTTTACGGTCAAATTCCTTGTTTGAGGTTTTATGATTCTTCACATATTTTACTATAATTTTCCATCACCTATCTTTGAAAACCATAATTCACTTCTCGTGTGTGTGTGTGTGTGTGTGTGTGTGTGTGCGCGTGTGGATACTTAATTTTAAGGTACCAAACGGTCATATTTATACATCAAATTTGAATTATATGGTCATATGGTGTTTACCAATTATGGCTACACCATTGATTATAATGTTTCATACCTACACCTATATTTTTTCTCATGGTTATGTCATTTTATTTATTTATTCAATAATGATAGAGATTTATTATTTCATTTTTCATTTTGTTATTTGGATTTACATGTTCCATCATTCTCACATAAATCTTTTCCCAAAAAACTTTGATATATTTATACTTGGTAATTTATTAGTATGGTTTCCTGCTCCTTGTCTTATTCTCTCAAAGTTGTTTTGAGAATTTTTACATATTTTAAATTTCTAAAAAATAATTATACAAATGTTCATCCATCGCATATAATTCTCATGTGTCATATCTATGTGTTCATATACCTTCATGTAAATTTATTCCACTCCTTCCAAACTATTGCATGTTACTCACTTGGGAAATTTTTCTTTCCTCACATGTTTCATGTTACACATAACTTATTCATTTTCAATTCATACATTATATATTTATCATAATTACATTTTGAGTAAAATATAAACATTATGAGCTAATTTATTTAGGCATACATAAAAATATACAAAAAGATATGGAAAAGGTCTCTTACTATCTTAACAAAGAAGTTATAAAAAAGAAATGACTGATAAATGACATGAAGAGAAATATTTTTGTAGTACCTTTTCTCTAACATATAATCTTATTTGTAATAATTTATCAATGATAAAATATAGTAGGGATTCAAGCTTTTTCCATTTGATTTACAATGTAAAATTCATCTATCTAGGATATGTAACTTACAATATATTTCCCCTAATATGTATGGATGATGTATGTACCTATCTATCTAATATGCACCATATATAATTTCATGTCATAAATTATGTCATATAAAATTACATGTGAATCATTTTGTAATACCTATTCCTTTATGTTATTTTCATACCACACCATCTTCCTTGATTATTCAACACTCTAGATCCATTTGGCTAATATACACTTCTCATCTAGGTTCATTAGTTATTCTAGCCACATATCCCATAATTATTTTTTTACCCATCCACCTTGTGCATACTACTTGAATTTAAAGCACAATGAAATCTGATACAAATAATTCCCCTTCACCAAACACTAGCTTAAAAGGTGTGTACATGTTAAACCTCTTATATGTGCTTATAAAAGACAATAGTACACTTGAAACTCTATCATCCTAGTCCTTACAATCTACATCACATATCTTGGTAAAAATAATTGTAATATATTTTTGATTTTCTATACTACCTCACTCACTTGTGGGTGATAATATGTAGTTTGTTTATGTTTAGTCATGAACTTATTGAGGAGATTGTTCACCATGTCTATCAAATAATGTCTACCTCTATCACCTATTAAAATAAATAGGAATATCTATCTAATTATAATGTTCTCCCACTATAACCTTGTAATTGTTTTTATTTTTAAATCATGGGTGAATGTTAATTATTTCCACATTATAGCTGTATTGATATGTGTAGCTTCATCCTAGTGTATAGTTGGATTTATTGACCCATTAAAATAAATTTTCTATATTTTAAATGGATCTCGTGTTATTACTATATTTATGAGGGATTTCATCCCTCATATTGTTCTTTTGAATCCTTTAGAATGTGTCAAACTTTAGAATGAAATATTTTGTGTTCTTATATATTATGGGCCAACATAATATAAAGAAAATTTTATGCATGATAGCTTTGCCAAAATAGTGTAAATAGTGTCTATCAATAACTTGTCCATATCACTAGCATAAAAATGTCTCTCAATAAGTTTATAGTACACACATTTATAACCCTTAATCTATATCACTTTTATACAACTCTTCAAGAATAATAATTTATGGTGAAACAAATATTACTTCTTGATTTTTATTCTTTTCTTCTTGTCTTTAGGTGTCACCCATAAAGTTAAAAATGCTATAATAACCCAAATGGATTCCAATGATCAAAATATTGGACATGTTATCCTCCCTCATTATATAAGGAGGGGAGGTGATTATATATCATAAAATAAAACTTAAATAATATTTTTTTACTTATACCAACTTAATTTTTTTACTTTGACCAAAAAACATGTGTGAGCCATCTCATGGATTATACATCTGGAGAACTCATAATCTTTATAGTTGAATATAGGTCTTTTAGTTATTGAACAACATTGAGAAAGAAGTGTAGATGCACTATTATGTGGTAAAGAATGTAATTTTCTATAAATTTACAAATTTTCATCAAATGATGAGATGTCACTCATCTCATTTTTGAAATATTTATGAATAAGAGTATAGTTTATTTATAATCCTTATTTAATTTTTTATATTTTTTATCTTGGACAAATCCTTGGGAACATTGTGAATATTTTATAACTAAATAACATGCATGCCATCTTAAATTTCTTCACACACTCTCTCTTATGCTAATTTTATAAAATTGGTCTAGCCCACCATTATATTTCCCAATATTATCCCTCACTGAGTACTAGAATTCTTGAAACATAATGATCCAAATGCAAATCACCCCATACAACATCGAGTTGTTAACAAAATAATTTATATCTTCATGGTTCAAAAAAACATAAAAAAGTAGTATTTGAGTACTAATAAAAAATATAGAGTATGTAGCCCATGGCCAATGCCTCTCACTTGGTTTTTTGATAGGTTTTATCTACTATAGAAAATGAATAACTTAAAAAATAGATTAGGTGATTAATATTTCATTTATCCATTATTATGAGTATATCATCAAATACATCCTTAGATGCATAGACATGGACATGGAAGGGTTTCTTATAGTATAATAATTTAAAGAATAGTGCATTTAACAACTTATATTTTAGTGTCTCAAATGATTCATATTGTCTCTATATCCAAATAAAAGGCCCATATTTCCTCAAGTGTTTTTACCTCAACATTTGTATCTACACAAAGTTGTTTACCATCTTGAAGTATTACCATATATTATTGAGGAATTCATATAGATCCATTTTTGGTGGTTGGATCTTCAACTTTTTTTGGTAAGATATAGGATAAAGCCTTCCTTACATGCGAAATACCCAAGAAAAATTCTTAAGGATGTAGAGAATAAGAATTTTTTTCAGGTTGAGTGTAAATTTTGGTTTCCTACACCTTTAATACATAAACCTTATGTTTTGGTGGTGGTATTTTATTTATCCATATATAATATACTCATCCAAATCGAAATAAAATAAATATGTCTAAAATATTTAAAATATACCACCACCATACATGAAAATGTTGCCAATGAATTATTTATACCAAAAGGCATCACATTGTAGGTAAAAGACCCCATTTTGTAGTGAAGATGGTGGTTTTCTTATCTTATTATTCTTCTATATGTACCTAATGGTACATAAAGTAAATCTCACAACCTAAAATTCCTTCTAGGATCTCATCTGTAAAATGGGTTAGGAATGGGTACATCACAAAATATGCATCAATAGCCAAACAAATACACCTTTTACCATGAATCCATACTTATTGATCCTTATAACCATGGTATTAACCAATTCAAAATCCTATGCTATATAAATAACTCTTATAACTAACATTTTTAATTTCATCCTTTCAAATAACCTAGAGATTTGGGTTAATGTTTTATGGACTCTTCTTGACTAGCCATGTACCTTTGCACAATTTTATTTTCATTTTTCATAAGGATGAATGAGTTCCCTTCATCTCTTTATGGTTCCTAGGAAACAAATCCTATAACTCTTGATAAATGTAAATGAGGTATGCTAATTATTTGTCTAACTAAAATTATCAATAGTATAAATATTTAGCTCAATAGTGATCACAATATTTATTTATTTAGCACATCAATGTTCATTAGAGAATATTTTATTGTCATTATACACATCCAAGACTCCTCTTTCTTCAATATAAATATTTTCCAAGTCCTTAAATGGATTTTTCCCTTCTACTTTCTAGATAAATGTTTCCCTATTTTATTTGATTTAACCATGGCTCATCAAAATAAGGTGTTTCTTTATTCACTACTCTTAATAATATAGTCTCTTTCATCAAACAACTAAGTAAGCATGTATATATTTCCATTATACATTTTTTACACATTCTTACATAATTTCATAATCTTCAGTTATGGATTCATCAATCACTTGTAGAGGCTCAAAGATCTTAGATTTGGAAGAGGAAAGGTTTAAATTATGGAATTTTTTCTCATTCTCATTGTCATTTATATGTTTATATTTTATTATCACTAATTACATACCATGTGCATATGTAGGATGTTATATTACTATAAATAAAATGAAATAAAATAATAAATAGGATAAATCTTATACTTTAGGTCCACATTAATGAGTAACCCACCAATGTGTTATTTTGGTCATTAATGTATGAATCAGGGAGAACATGTAATCTCCCTCCTTAGTAAAATAAGATTTTAAGTATTTTACATATGATTTCATGCATGTATAACCATCATACTTATGTATATTTCCTAATATACCTTTGGTCAACTAAAATATGATTTCACCTTTTGTGTGGCTTGTTGTATTTACATTTTTGAACATTTTCCCTTGGTTGTTTTTGTGGATGTAACCAAACCAATTACCTAAAACCAAAAATAATTTTATAGTTTTTACACTACTTTTGTGAACTTACACCCTATAACTTCATATGATTTGTGCATCCACATTTCATAACAAATTATTGTGGTATTTTATTATGGCATTATATTATTATACTTGAGGACTCAATCATCCCTAATATTTAATTTTTTCATGCACATATATAATATATATGCGGTTGATATCTTCTTTCACATCCACAATTTTTATATATCCATGACATTAAATATTATCAATAGGTATGACTACTCAGCGATCACCATTTCAAAAAAAATTAAAGTGATTTTTCAAATACATGTCTACATTACTTTCATAACACTATGACCTACCAAATAAGGCTAGATATGTTTTATCTTCAAAAATTATAATTACCACTATGATGTGTATGACTCTTAATTCCCATGAATAAAGTATAGGGAGATGTTTCAAAAGTTGGTTGCACATCCTCATGTTGGAATACTTTGTAATAATGTTGAATTAAGCTTACGTATCAACCAAGGTATTACAAATTGAATTCCAATAAATAGTGGTAGCAATAAAAAAATTTATGGATTAATTAATGTTATATGTAATTTTGATTTTTTGATCCATCTCTTATCATTCTTATTATGGTCCAAAAACATTCTACTCAAGTCAATTCTTATGAAGCGGCAATACACCTTTTTTTAATAAATAAATAATTTAGATAAATCTTCGATCTTGTTCTTTCTAGGACCATTCTTTTGAATTTCATTCATCATGGACTAAATGTCAATTTTGGATTGCATTTCCTCACAAAGTTTTTAAATCATGTATATGGATTCCTAAAATATAAGATTCTAAGTTGTACCAACAATATATTTTATTACCTTCCTACGATAATTTTATTTGGGTGTTATCACCATCTAAAATTCTTTTTTGATACCATTATACATCATAATATTTACCTTACATTCACTATCTTGCCTATGTGCAATTTCTCTAGAAATTCATTTTTCACCATGCTAACTAATGTAGATCATCTTGTCACTCTTATGTGCCATTTCTATCTAGATGGTTTTTTGGTAAAATTATGGGCTCCTCTATCTTAGGTGATTTAAAATACCCATAATTAGGAAACTTAGGTAATTCCCTTTGTTCATGATTTGGTGAGTTATGTTTGTAATGGATGGGAATGCATAAAGTGGGGGAAGGAGTGGAGGGGTAGGGTGAAAGAGGTTATTTATAGGGAAAATGTTCAATTGCTACAATGTGTGAGATCCTTTTCTAAAAGTACACAAACCCTTAAAAAATATGGTAACTAGGTTGGTAATGAACATAAAAGCCATATAATATTTAGCACACAAAGGGTGGAGACACTTTTAATACCAATAAACAACATAAATAAAAATTAAACCTGCACTTTTATTCTCATTTTTCCATGTTTTCTCATGATTTAGGAGATTAAAATAGAGGGCGTGCATGTTATTATTTTCTAGCATCCACACTTGCATAAGGTCCCAGGTTTGTTGTTTTTTCCTTAGTACATGGTTAAGGTTTGTAATGATATTTTTTTTCATGATTTTATAGTAATTACAAGATAAGGGGGCATTGAAGTTAAAATTAATTTTTTTATCAAGGAAGCCATAAAATATGTAATAATTTTTATTTTTATAAATTTAGATTATTGATTTGATGGACCCATTATTGGAATAAACCCTACAAAAAACCTTAAATAAAACCCCCTAGTATTTTAAATTTAATAATAAGAATCAAAATTATATTAACAATAAAAATCAAAGAGGAAACAATTCAAAATAATCATCAATATTTTGTGTGACTTGTAAAAAATAGTGCATGCAAATCACTTGATGATACATTAGAGGCCTTCAAAATTTCACAAACCAATATAATGTAATGCTACATCAAAGGGAGGATTTGAAAAAATATTGTTCTAATAAATTCTCATATAAGGATATTAAAAATAAAAATATCAAAAATAATAATTGTGTGATTTTTTTTGTATGCCCAAAACCACAAAACCACCACCAATGAGTCTAAACACATTAGCATTTAATGGTTTATTCATGCAAATATTAAAAAAAAATACTTTTTGGATAGGTGGTGGATGGTGTTTAATGAAAATATATATAATAAAAATGACATTACATTTTATTTATTGTAAATTTTTATTTTGATTTTGTTCTCCAAAAAACCATAATTATTTTGACATGAAGGCATACCAAGGTAGATGAGGAAGATCCTCATTTAATATACATGGTGCCAAAAAAGGCTAGAAGTAATGATAGAGAAATAAAAGCATAACACATATTTATATCCCCAAAATAATGTATCATAGTACATAGATGGATACCCTTTAGGTATTTAGTAGTCTCACAAGAGTCATGATTGATCATGAGATGCATAGACTAAGGACTTGTACATATGATATAATTTGTGACACATCTACTAATGTGTTTCTTATTATTGGTGATACACGTGGTGACATAGCTAGAAAAAATCTTAAAATTATTTCACATTGCATGGGAAGAATTATAATGGATCACCTATTTATCTTAGAAATGCAAATATTACATCTAAAAATCCTATACATGGATTATATACACATCTATATAGGTGATATAACTTTTTAGGACTTCATGTATGCAAATCCTAGGTTGTTAAAGGGTATAAGTATAGTAAATCAAAGGAAAAATATGTTATAAATACATCCAATAATTTATAAAATAATTGACCAAATTGATTACTATAAAAACAACAATGAATCACACAATTATGTAATTAACTATAAAATGACTAATACAAATGATCTATAGGATGAAAAATAGCACAAAAGCTAATCAAGGTGTTGTAAATCGAATCTAGGTGTCATAATTCCTCTTGAATAATAGCGTGATTCCTTGGATAGTAGTGAAACATTCTAGTGTCCCTTGTTCTATGCTAGTTTTCTTGTGTAGGGACTGATGTGAACTTCTAAGAGTAGTTGTGTTTGAGTCTGATAGGAATTTTTTTTTATAGATGAAACCCACTTTTTTATCTATGACCTATTTTGGACTAATTTTGTATGTAAACACTATATCTCCATGTTATTAGGGTTTTTGAATAACACAAGTAGAAAAATTATGATGTTAGTTGGGTAGGCTATATCTCCTCATAACCATAATGTGTTGAGATTTTAATACATATTAATACCTCTAGAGGGGATCAAACTTGATGTAGTTCTCCTAATCTAAGTATTGGTGCAAGTGTAAGTGATGCTAGTATGAATTGTAGATTGAGTGCTTTGAGTGAGGTTTGAAACTAGAAATCTATGTAATCTGAGTTTAGGAAGGTTGTATATGGTTGTATGAAAAAGTAGGAATGAATAGGGATTAATGAACTTAATTTTGCACAATTTTTCTGAGCTTATTTGTTTATATTTGCATATGATTTCCATCTAGTGGATAAAGGGATAAAATTGGTGTATATATACTTATTTGGTGTTTATGTAAAGTGTGAAATAGGTTTAGGATGAACTTAGATGTCTTATCAATTGAAAATATATCTATTGGGGTTTAAATTAGGAAAGTGACACTAGCAGGGTCCCTTGATCACTAATTCAATGTGTTAATATCCAAAGGGGAATACTAGTGTCTTCATGGCAAAACTTGGGGTACTAGGGGCATGGATCCCTAACGGAAGGTCTATGACTAATTTTAAGATGTCTATGGATGTTTAATACATGTAAAAAAGCTAGATAAGGATGGAAAGAGGCCCTAAGATAGGTCTAGGGCCAATCTTGGGATGGGTGGTCTCAAGTGACACTCATTGCACTCAAGTGACATTTTATATGACTACATTACCTGCCATTATTCTATAAATACATCATATTTAAATGACTAGGATAAAGGAAAAATAAGCGTATCTTGGCTTACTTGTAGGGTGAAGCCTATGATTCTAGGTATGAGTTAGTGAAGCACGCTCCATTTAATGTCTTACAAATGAAGCATGTATGATTTAGTACATAATGATTATCAAAAGCAAAGACAAAATTTATCAAAGAGATAAGAGATAGATGAAAGTAATGAATACACCTCAATTGGTACATGAACGAATGTAAAAACATGGTGACATCCTATATGTGTAACTAATGATCAAATTGATGAATATCTTGGACCGAGTTGATGGATTTCTCAATAACTCAATCTAGTTGCTTCAAAACTCAAGTAGGATATGAATCCATCATTTACTAAACATGTGTAGTAGATGCATCTATGACTAAAACTATATGATGTAGATAAAAGTGTATAGGATGGCTCTAGGGGCACTCAAAAACTTTGAAATGTAAATTAGTTTAGTATTTTCTCGAGCACTCAATAATGCAGCTCAAAGACTATGTGGAAATTCCAACCATTGTAAAAGGAATAAGGCATCAATATGGTGTGAAACCTGGTGAAAATTGTGTTTGGATTTTAGAACATGGAGTTATTATTCAATCTAAGATGAGATGCTAAAAAATTGATCATGTGGAAACAATGTGCCATACACATGCCCATATTCTAATAATTATGTATATATATCCTATACTAAGTTATATAAATTTTTATCTTAGCATATCTGAAATTTAAATGGGAGTAATCATGTCATGCATGATGCCCCCAATAAGAGTAGACTTGGTATGATTCTATGAAAAATTGAGCATAATTTGATTACTTATGACTAAAACTATGCAAACCTAAATTTTAACTACTATTTCTTTCTAGACAATATAGATTTTCCTATTTCTAGGGATATTGGACAATAGTGTAGTCCCTTGGATATTAGTGCACCATTCTAGTGTCCTTTGTGTCTTGCTAGTGTCCTTTTGTGTTTTTGTATGCAAATTGATATTGATCTATGTTTGAATTATTTTCACTATATTTTCTTAATTCTTAGCTTTGTAATTTGTGTTTATTAGATTAAAATTATATCTTAGTGCACTCAGGTGGCCTAATCTCTTTGACGAACCATTATGAATGCCCCTCTTTTGAGGGGAACTAGTGAACATGTGTAATAATTATCCTTGAAATAAAAGCTCTACATCATGTGTGTTATCTTGAGCATATATGATATTTATGTAATAAACAAATATAATGTATATACATGACACTGAAATGTAAGATAATTTGAGCATAATTTGGTAATGTGTGACGTATATTAGATCTAGCATTTACAAGGTTGTTAAGATAGATATAATAATGTAATCATGTATATGAACTACATAATTTGAGAATAATATGTGAAAACTACATTGGGGGATGGGTCATGATGTCCATCAAGGCACCCAATAAGGAAGGGAGATGCATGATAGGACTCATGGCATCACAAATTGAGTGTCTAATCAACAAATAATAGATAAGTTTCATGCTCATGATGCATACATGAAAGCATACATACAATCACATGAGGCATGAAAAGTAGGCCAAGGGACCATAATACAAGGGACATGGGCACATGTCACTAAATTTGGGAAAGTAATACATATAAGGACATGTTCAAATATCCACATATGTAAATATAATGTAGGTTATCTTAGAGCCACATGGAAATACATGTTCAAATATCTGCATACAAAATCAATAAATCACACAAAAAGACATGGACACATGTCTAAATCATGCATACAATGAAAGAAAGTGGCATAGAGACATAGAACAATGGCATATTTAGATTTCCTATAATAGATGTAGAAATAGGGAAGTAGAATTATATCTAAATTAGTGAAGCTAGAAATTATAGTATGCATGAACATGTGGTATACATCCATATAAGATAAAATATGTACATAAACTAAGTCCATAGTAATAGTCAGCACAAAATTAGTGTAGTATAGAATGATATAAACTGGTGAAGTGTAAGTTGTGTATAGGATTCCCTCAATGGGTGAATGTATCAATGTTGGATCTATGTATCTATGTATGTGCCCATAGTGGGTAGATAGTATCAAATATGGATATGTGTGATGGACCTGAGCCCTATAAGAATCTACAAACACTCGAAGAGAACAAGTGAATAATGTGTGTATGATAAAACCAAAATATACTAGCATAGATAGCATATGTAGTACCAATAAAATATAAGGAATGTAAACATGGAAATGCACACAATCTGAAATTTTGTATTTTGTGAATAGTATTTGAATGTTTTTGTAATTTGAACATATTATATTATTTTTATGTTTTTTGAATATATAAGATATGTACAATCAATCATGAAAATAAAACTATATATTGTATTCAAGTCATCAAATATGGGAGATTAGTATCATGTTAGTAAGATAAAATAAAATAAAAACATACTAATGAAACTAACAACTCTAGCCTTGGACCTATGAGGAGAAAATAACAAAATAAAAGATAATTAAAAGAAAAAAAATCAATGTTTTTACCTTCCTTGAGAGACTCTTTAGCTTGTTTAAAAATGAGAGGCTAGTTCTTGGCTTGTGGACAATAGAATCTTTGTCAATGGTGCTTTTGCATCATCCCCCCTTCATTCACCTTAGCTTAGATTTATTTGGATTTGCATGTTGGAATGGTAACACTACAATGAAGATTTTTGGAGGTATTTTGGGATAACAATATTGCACTAGAAAAGCTTGTCTAAATTGGAGGAAGAGCCTCTAATTTATAGAATTTTAAAATGGATGTGAACCATCCATATTGAGATGTGGATCAAGGGTCCAAAATGTCTCCTTCATCTTCATGATGAGGAACATGGGGCAATCTTTGTAAGGTGTACGCTTTTTAAGAAGAGATAGGACTTGCCATGTGATTTGAATAATAAATTAGAAAGTTTCTTGGATGATGAGGATAAATAGGAATATTGATTTTTTCATATTTATAATATGTGCATTCCATGTAACCTCATTTTAAAAATAAGATTATATAATTAATTGCTCATAATCAATTAAATGTAATGTGATGTGAATTTTATAGGATAGGATGTGGTAATAGAAGAATTTAGTTAATTGATTGAAGGGTCATTTACAAATAAGATACCAAGTTTGGGTACCTTTTAGTAAATTGAATAATCTGATGCAATGCATTACCTCAAATAGGCATGTATTAATGTGTCACAAAATACATACATCAAAATTATAGGGGAATTGGGTTGACTTAATAATTTATGGATAAATTTATGTTTGATTATAATAAATCAGTATGATGTCCATTTAGACATGGAAGTAGCCAAAAATGAGTGTTTACATTTTTCCCCTATTTGAGAAGGCATTATAAGACATAGAAATAGTAACATATTTTAAAATAATGAAAAAAGTCATTAAGAAGAAAAATAAGATAGTGATTAAAGAATGATACTCTAAATAAAGTTTAGGAAGCCTACAATGATGCCCCCTTGAGGGAGTGGCTGACACATGATTGATGGATGGTCCCTAAAAAAGAAGCAAAAATAAGAATTAAATTAACCCATGGGTGAGATTAATCCAATTGAGATAATGCTTGCATGCATTTATTTAGAAGTAATGATTTACCCAAATTTAGTTATAATCAGTAATGGAGGTTGAGACACTAATTTGTCTAAAGGTGGTTATAATTAGTGGCATAGGCACGTGCCCTATTAGGGTAGGTGAGTTGAAATATCGATTTACCCAAAGGTAGTTATAATCATTTTGATGACTGGGATTGAATAATGATTAACCCCAATATGACATATTTGATTATGATAAATTAGTTGTGTCCCAATAGGGTAGATTGGAAAGCATAACTCAAGGATATAACCTATTACAGAGATTAAATATGAGTGGGAAAAATGTAGATGTGATGGTTAAATAATTGAAGAAGCCACAAAGAACCAAACACATGAGGATGTGCAAAGTGATGATTGGATGAATAGTGGTGGTCAAGCTAATCTGAGACACTTTATGTATCTAAGCACTGCCAACATAGTCTAATTAGATCTCAGGCCAATGTAATTTACCTAAAATTGGGATAAAATGGAATGAGAAATAAAATAGAAGAATAATAATTGATTGATGTGAATGATTTAGTTTTACCTACCAATATGGAAATGCACATCCTTATTAACATTGATATAACCATAATGGTCAATGGGTTTATTTGATCAAGGAGGGTGAGAGGATTTACCAAAGTGAATAAGAAGTTTCTATAGCACCATTACTTGTAAGATCCCCTAACATGATTTTTATTGTATCACATGATGGTATATACCATGATATAAAATACCATGTTGATCGGGTCATAATGTGCATAAGGACTGACTCTTGATCTAATAAATAATTGAAAATAATGTACCAATGATAAAAACCATGATGACAATGTTGATGTATGAATATGGATGGACTCAAGTTCAATGTGAAAGGAATCACCCAATGAATGCATATATATTGAGTCATGGAACAATAATGAAATAAAATAAACAAACAAACACACACACACACACAAAGATTAAATGTAAAAGCAATAGAAATCATCCTATCATTAACCAAGTCAATATCTAGGTGTGAAGGATTAACATAATGATACAAATTTAATTCCCACAAACAAGCCAATTTTTAAGGGAATAACATGTGGGGATAAGATATCCTAATATAAGTTTCACAGTTTGGTGTTTCCCCAATAGAGAAAAAGTCATGAACTTGGCCTAAAAAGTGTGAATTGTATGGTACCTGTAAGAAAGGATATATGCAAATGGATGGTCACACCCCAAATGTATATGAAATGGATTAAAACCAACAATGTATTTACCCTAGTAATTTAGATCAAGGATTGGTGACTAGGTTCAAGATAGGGCTAATGTTTTTTAAATTTTGGGACCTTATATCTCTTTAGGAGATTGTAAGCCAATTTTTCTATTTTTTAAGATTTTTAAAATTTCTAAATTTTTTAATAATTTTTTAGGTATCTTAACTCATTAGATATTGACAAGATACCAATAAAAAAGTGGTGAGAGTGTGGGCTTAGAATTACTCATGAAGTGGTCAGAGTGTGCGCTTGAGAATATTGGTAAATAGTAATAAGTCGACATAATAATCCCACATTCACTAGGATTAGAGACTACTGATGGATAAGGTAGGATAAATAAGAGCATAACATAATTATAAAAACCACAAATTTCCTTGGATGAATCTAATCCAAAGGGTTCCTTTATGAGGAGTGTAGGGAATCTGAAATTATGTGAAGGCTTAAGTGAAAATAGTAGCAACTATCACTATGAGCTGAGTTTTATAATATGGGCATCTATTAGGATTTATAAGCCCTTTTGTCAATATGTCATCATCACTACGAGATGTGTTTTATGGGATATAGCTAAGTGGAGACCTACAAATATTTTATTTGAAGGTTTTATAGATTCTATTTGGTAAAAAATCATTAACATGGTGAGTGATAGGGAATTGGCTACACCTAATTCAAGAGATGTATATCCAGTCTTGGTGAAAGGTGGATATGTATGCATCCTATGTATTAGTACCTTGGTACCAATGATATGTGGATTTTACTAAGTGGGGCCTTACCAACATGAATCTCTATGACCTAGGATATTACATATACAACTGGAGAACATGGGGTGGACTTGACAACTATTCAAGAAACCACCAACCCCATGAGGACCTCAAGATAAAAAAACAAAAAAAAACATCGGATGTGGATCATATGACATGGACATCCATGATGTGCCAATGTATGGTAAAATAAATAAATGGGATTATGATTGTACCTAATTATTTTATTGATATGACCATTTGATTGAGGGTTACATGTCCACACCAAAAGGTGAGTGGGTGTAACCATTATAAGTGGTACAAGTGTTTTGTATAATTGATGACATCATGAGACTCATTCAATCATCAAAGTGGATAAATCATCATTGAGGAACAATGGTTAGGTAGGATATATAATCCATCAACTTAAGAACAAACTTGTAATGTGAATGTATTTATTTTTTACGATCACAATAAAGCAAAGAAGCATGAAGGCTTATAATGGCACATAATGGAAACACTGGGAACTTAGGTGGAGATGATCAATGGCCACCATATCCTAAAATTATCTATTAGGTGAATGTGAAAATTTTCTAAACATTTCAAAACATTATAGACTTTGTGGAAGAACTTTTATGGCAATAAAAACCAATGGAGATTTAGTCATAGCCTAAGCTTGAGCCTAATCCTCAACTGCAATGAATGAGGTATGAATTTCACTATATAAGATGCATAGTAGGGGAACATAACCTAAGGCTAATGGAAAAGGAGTAGCTATCACATTATCATTGAATAATTCCCCACTATCCAAAGGAATGCATGATGAGGTGATTGTTGATGCAGTGGATTACACCCTATGAAGGGAGGCTCGGCTCTCTTCCTCCATGTGGAAAAATAGAGACATTCCTCTTGTTGTGGGTTTTAAACGTGATAGATGAATCTCTAGATTAGGGGTTAGCTCCCCTTGATGCACCATGAGGCCCTATATTTCCTACTACTAATAATGGGTCAGATGAAAAGGGAGAGAAATACTAAAATTAGAACCTAAACTAAAGTGGTGATGCACTAAAATGGTTGGTCTACTCAACTTTGATATACTCTTTACACTAGAGAGAATCAAGCATACAATTCATTCAAATGAGAACCTTTCCTACATCAATGTTTTAATAGGGTATCCTATGGAGATATGAGGAATAACTACTAGAGGTGTTCTAAGACACACTATGGATAACCTATTCACATGTGCCTATACTCTAAGATGGACACTTCTTGTTGACCTGCAAGAGAAGAACGCACAATACACTATATATTTTAGAATAAACTGATAAATGCATGAAAAGAAAATGACTTAACATAAGATAAAACCATAGACATATGAAAAAGTGCAAGCTCAAATAAAAGTAAAAATTCTTCTTCTAATTCAAGGTAAATTCCTTCAGGGCTTCGCCATACAAGTTGAGATATATCTTCTCAAATGAGAAGTTACAAATATATAGAGAAATGGAAATAAGATAGCTAAAAAATCAAGGAATAGAAACCCATCCTAAGTTAAACACTTCTGTAGAGACCAAAAGACCATGCTACTGTCACTTTCTTCAAACTACCTACGGGAGACATGTTGTAGGTTATCCAAACCACTATTTATACTATCCTTAGGCTACAAAAGCATGGGAGATCATCCCCAACAACTAACAAGGCCATTCTAAGTTGTCGTAACTGACTATGCTCTCTTTAATAGTTAGATGTGATTGAGATGCACATTAATGGTGAAGCATGAAAACACAAGATGCTAGTCTCTATAGTTTGATAACCAATCTATTTTATTGGTTTTCCATAGATATATTCTACCTAAATGTATTAAATCCCTTTGTTGAGTTCTTCATGCCACCTATCTCAGTTTGAGTGGTCACTGATTCTTCCTTTTGTCTTTGTTTGTAGCTAGAACTATTCTAATTTTTGTCTTTTCCTCTTTGTATTTACCTATGTTTTGTCTCTTTCCTTCAACTTCTCCTTTGCCTTGGCTTCTTCTTGGCTTGTCTTTGACTTATCGGGCCTTTGGGTTCTCGAGGGTCTCTACTCCTTTGTTTTAGGATTTAATCCATGCTTTCCTTTAAGAAAAATGTTCAAAGGAATTCCTTTGGACATTTTGTCTAAAGAAATTATTTCTTTTAATTGCTTCTTTTCTTGAAGGGCACGTGCCCTTTGAGCCTTTGATATTTGTCTCCTTCTTCAGCTGATTGCCCTCCATAAGGGTTTATTTCATCCAAAAGTGCCATTTAAATTTTTTGAAATGGTCTTCATCTTTCTCAAGGTTCCCTCTACAAGGGTACTTTGTGCCTCGAAATGCCCCTTTGAAAATTTTGATTTGGTCTTGCCACTGACCAAGGTGCCCTTCACAAGGACACTTTGAGTCCAAAATTGCCTTTCAAAAGAATTATAAGGGTCTTATACACTACCTAAGTGCCCTTCATAAGGGTACTCACCCTTCGTCCTTTCTCTAATTATCCTTCAAAATAGTTAAAAGTCCACTTTTTTTTGCTTATGTGCCCTCTGAATAAAATCCATGCCTTTGGTGAGCTGTATAGACCAAATCAGATCCTTCACTTGTTTTTACTTATAAAAGTTAACAAGTAATACACCTACATAAAACCAAATTGCACTAGATAGACCATTTTAGACTTCTATAAGCTCTTACCTTGGGTTTTGCATCAACTTCAACTCATAAAATAAATAAGTAAAGACATTTGGAAAACCTGATTTGGTCTGCCAAGACCAAATCGAGTTTTACAAGTGTCTTTACTTGTAAACCTTTATAAATAAAGATGTTTATAAAGTCCAAACGACATCATAAATACCAAACTAGGTTTATTAAGTAACTTTACTTATGAAAATTTCATAAGTAAAGTCATTTGGAAAACTTGATTTGGTCTGTTGTAGGTGAAGTAATTGCTCTTAACAAACCCAAAATGCACTTGGCTAAGCAAATGGGGATAACACTCAGATTTTTCTTAGGAAAGGTCTAGCAAAGAACTTTTTTCACAAGGAAGTAGAGGGATGATCTATCCAAAACATGGATTGGATGACTTTTTCAAAGAAAAAGGAGGGGGTGCCCAATTTTGGCTTGCAGGACCAAAAATTGGTCAACACATTTGGCGACTCATAAGGGGAGCATGCCTGCTATGCTAAAGAAGATTGGTAGCCTCAAATTCCATTGGGCATAGAGTCAAGTTGAATCTTGGAGAAGTCAACAATATCCTTGTAAGGACTTATTAATCAACAAATATTTTACCCCAAACAACAAGGAAAAAACTCACACACAAAGGCTAAAAACACTACACACATGCATAACAACACTTAGGGAAAATAAAAGATAACCTAAAAAAAAAACTACTATGTACAGCTAACCAAATATGCTCTTCTCCCTCATAGATCAAATGGAAAACGTATTAAGTCACTTTTGAGATGAGATGAAACAAAGTGCCAAGCATGCTTCTCTTTGAATTGAACGCTTTGTAGATCAGTCCTTTTCCTTGGTACTTCACTTGGTCTATTATCAAAGAGGTCATCTTTGAACATGTCTCTAATGAAGACATATTTCTCTTACACATGTTCAAACATTTCATATTTTTTCTCACTCTTTGTCTCATAGTCAACTTGTATCTCTTTAGTAGGCATGTCTCCAAGAGGATTGGTTTCATGTTCCTCATGTTCTTTAAAAGCTTCAGGGCCACATGATTCTTCTTCATCCTTCCAAATCTGATGGGTTCCTTCTAGAAGGTGATATCCCTCCTTGATGACTTCAAAAATATCATCTTCAGATTCACCAATCTCTTGAAAGGATAAATTTGAAAGCTTGTTGCCCCTTTGCATACTTACTTGTGTCCCAATGCTACCTTCTCCACCCTTAGCTAGCTCATAGCCTCCTTGAAGAAGAGTGTAACCTTCACCAATGAATTCAAATAAATCATTCAAATAATGATCAAGAATATTTCCATGCTCCTCCATGATGTCTTGCAAAGTGAGAAAAGAGTCAATGATCTTCTCTTCCTCATCAGAGATAGAGGCAAAAGCTTGTGACTTGTCTTTTTATTCACCAAGGGGGGTACCTATGGTGATCTCCTCCTCATCTACACTCATGAAGTCTCCCTGATTAGTCATGAACTAAGCATACTCCTCTTCACTTGATTCCCTCAAGATGGATTTCTCAACATAAGAGAAACATTATTCATTTACCAGGCAAGGAAGTGGAACATAAGGATTGCCAAAATCAAGTTGAGAATGGAAAGTAGGGGATCTTTTTGAAAGCTCATGCTATTGGGAATATGACCAACCCAAAAGCACATAATTGATTACCAAATTCAAGCAACTTAATATGCGGAATTAACTAGAATCAACAAGTAACTAGAATTCAGAATAACACAAAATATGAGAGACAATACACAACTTGTATTAATAACTCTTACAGAAAAGAATACAATAAAGAAGATGCCACTTCTTCTCCACCACCTCTTCAGAGGTTTCCCACACCTCAAGTGAATAGTAATTCTCTCCTCAAAGCTCTCTCTCTTAGGTCCCAACACCCAACTCAAACACAGAGTTGGTGTTCACCTTACACCTGTGCTCCACGCACTCCACAAGTACTCAAAGTACTTCAAGTAGATCTACCATGAACCTACAATAACCTACAATTCAACATACCATACTTATGGAAGGAACTGCCTTGCCTTCCTCTTAGCTCTCCATGTACTCCACGTACATACCAATGAGAACACACTGTACTCCAAGTAAATCCTGCCTGATCCTGCTCCCTGTTGTGTTGCTGTCCTATCTGATCTCCAACCTACAGATCAATAATGGTTCTGCACACCTATGAACCTTGACCTTGCACACACACACACCTACAAATCAATGATCTTACTTACCATGTAGATCTCCTATCGTAGCCATGCTCACCTGATGACCAAGATCATACATACATGAAGAATCCAGCTGACTCTCCAATCCAGCACCCACCTTGGTACTGATGTGGAACTAGGAGGAACACCCTTGCTCACCTCACACATAGAAGGGCTAACTTTGCTCAACTCAAACTAGAACAACTTTACAATACAACCATGAGTCTATTATATAGATCTCATCCAAACAATAATTAGACATCTAATTACAATAATTAGATCTGCAGCTATGAGTCTATAATTAGCTCTCATCATGCAAACACTTGGTTCGTTAGCTAACTACCTGTAACATCCGTAGTCTGAACCACACAAGTGACCGACATCGGTCCCTATCTACCTAGAGGTGACCGATGCCGGCCGATCCCTGACCGACGTCAGTTGCTTCTCTTCACAATCCTGCTGACATCGGCTGATTAGACCGATGCCGGTTGCTCTACAACTCAGCAACCCTCAGCAACCTCCTCTCCTATTTACATCAGTGAAGCTTTTAGCTCCACAACCTAATAATCTCCCACTTGGAGATAAACAACTGCACTATACCTGTACCTGTACTCCATCTAATCTATTTCCTAGTTTGTATCCCTCTTCAAGATCAATCCTGAAGACAACCCACCACACATCCCATGGTGTATCTCTTGTCATCCGAGTACCTTGCCACATCCAAACCTACAAACACATGTAGTGAAGTCTAGACCCTACATGTATACCTACTGCTGGTCCCTCTCAAATCCCTGAGAACCCACTTCCCCGAATTGGCTCCTAACTCTCTGACAGCTCCCACTGCATGGGAATACTCAGGTCTATACCAGACCTCATGTGATTTTAGACACTGTACCTATCCAGCCCTTAGTGTGCTCTGGCTCTACATCCTGAACCTCACTAACACCTGATTCACATCAGCTCCCACTGGAGACAAAATCTACCTGTGATCTCCATGCCTCTCATGTCAAAGAATTTTGCTGCTCCAAGCTCCTCATGACATGCCACTAAACTAATCTTACCCTTAGCTCAGTAAAACCCTGTATGTACAAACTCTGCTAGCAAATATACCATCCACATACAGCAACAGAATGATGTTGTGACTCATCATCCACCTGGTAAGACAAACCACAGTAGTTACCCTGACATTGACTGAAGCCATGCTTCATCCTCCACCTATCAAAACCTGTACCACTGTCCTACAGCTTCCTCAAGACCATATGCCTGGTCTTCCATCTCATGTATCTGTTCTCTCTATTCTTCAACTAAGGAATCCATTCGTCTCTGTGCTTTTATCTGGCTGGCAACCCTACCAAGTCTCCCGCTTGGTTCTGCATCATATCCCTGCCATGCTCCCACCTGTTTCCTAGATCCTTCCTACTCTACAATCAGTAATGAGTATAAAGAAGAGTAACAACATATTTTAGGGCCTACTTACATCTTCAGTCCTCTGTATGGGTGTTTGAGACTCCTTGACAGCATGTTGTCCACCCAAAATCCGTTACAGTGACCGACCTCGATCACTCCACAGTCTGCATCCGACCGACGTCGGTTTCCATGTATCTGTCCCTGACTATCGACCCTGATGACGTCGATGTCTTTGTTGCCAACGTCAGTTCTCCTGACCGATGTTGGTCTTACACTGCCTGACATCACCAGCTTCGGTCTGCACATGATTGACATCGGCACCTATCTGTTCGATGCCAGTTCCTCTGGACCGATGCCGGTATCTGTGTTCGCCTGTGAGTGATGAATTTTTACCCACGAGCTCCTTTGAATCAATCTCCATGTCCAAACTGCCCTGCTCAGAAGTATCCAGCACCATCCACTGGTTTCTGTCTGCCATCTCCTCTAAGAACACCAAGGCTTTCCAGTTCTTAAGCTTGTCAAATACATCTGTCTTTCACTTAAGAACATGCATCTCCTTCCTGCTCATGTGACCAAGCCTACGAAGCCACGTCTCCACTACAGAAGAAGAATCAGTAATATAAATAAGTAGATAAAGAGTACCATTTTCTTACCACCAGCTAATTCAAGTGCACCTACTGTGAGAGTTCTTGTGCATCTCTCATCACCCAATCTTTCTGAAGAAATTAGCCATATCTCCAAACCTGGGACCTGCATGACCTTCATCAACACCTGTGTGTTGGCCACCTACAATTTTAGCTTCACTTCCCCTTTGCCAATTCTTTGGCAAGGCTCACCAGCTCCTCTACCTGGGGCTGCATGGAAAGAGGCAACTGAATCTTTTATCCAAGATTTAACTTTATCCAAGAAACCTCCCAGAGCATCCTGTGCCACATCACCTGCAACATCTGCTTCTTCAGTTTCTTCATGCTGATCTTCCACAAACCAACAATCTTCTTTTACCTACTCTTTCTTTCCATCAGACCATAAGTGACCATCTGTGCTTTTCAACTCCTCCATCCTTAACTTACTGTGATTTGCCATTGCTCTACTCCCACTCAATCAAAAACCCTTGAGAGTGCCCTGTAACCAAACAAAAAACCACTTCCTGCAACCTTAGCTCTGATACCACGTGTTGGGAATATGACCAACCCAGAAGCACACAATTGATTACCAAATTCAAGTAACTTAATATGTAGAATTAACCAGAATCAACAAGTAACTAGAATTCAGAATAACACAGAATATGAGAGACAATACACAACTTGTATTAATAACTCTTACAGAAAAGAATACAATAAATAAGATGCCACTTCTTCTCCACCACCTCTTTAGAGGTTTCCCACACCTCAAGTGAACAGTAATTATCTCCTCAAAGTTCTCTCTCTTAGGTCCCAACACCCAACTCAAACACAGAGTTGGTGTTCACCTTACACCTGTGCTCCACGCACTCCACAAGTACTCAAAGTACTTCAAGTAGATCTACCATGAACCTGCAATAACTTGCAATTCAATAGACCATACTTATGGAAGGAACTGCCTTGCCTTCCTCTTAGCTCTCCATGTACTCCACGTACATACCAATGAGTACACACTGTACTCCAAGTAGATCCTACCTGATCCTGCTCCCTATTGTGTTGCTGTCCTATCTGATCTCCAACCTACAGATCAATAATGGTTCTGCACACCTGTGAACCTTGACCTTGCACACACACACACCTACAGATCAATGATCTTACTTACCATGTAGATCTCCTATCGTAGCCATGCTCACCTGATGACCAAGATCATACATACATGAAGAATCCAGCTAACTCTCCAATCCAGTACCCACCTTGGTACTGCTGTGGAACTAGGAGGAACACCCTTACTCACCTCACACACAGAAGGAGCTAACTTTGCTCAACTCAAACTAGAACAACTTTACAATACAACCATGAGTCTATTATATAGATCTCATCCAAACAATAATTAGACATCCAATTACAATAATTAGATCTGTAGTTATGAGTCTATAATTTCTCTCATCATGCAAACACTTGGTTCGTTAGCTAACTGCCCGTAACATCCGCAGTCCGAACCACACAGGTGACCGACATCGGTCCCTGTCTACCTGGAGGTGACCGACGTCGGCCGATCCCTGACCGACGTCAGTTGCTTCTCTTCACAATCCTGTCGACGTCGGCTGATCAAACTGATGTCGGTTGCTCTGTAACTCAGCAACCCTCAGCAACCTCCTCTCCTATTTGCATCAGTGAAGCTTTTAGCTCCACAACCTAACACATGAGAAAATGAGGGTATACCTTGGGCCAAAATTACTTGATTTTATTCTCTCCACTTTAAAAACACTTCATCAATATCAAAATTAGCTTGAAGATTGGTAGAAGGGGTATCTTTTGGCATAAGATCCTCTCTAAGGTCTGAAACTTCCATCTCACTTTTACTAAGCAATCTCACCTTTGCCTCTAATTATTCAATTTGCTTAGCTAGATTTTCTTGAAAGAGTATTTCTTGGAGCTCATAGGAATCATCATGGAAATGAGGAGTGCATGAAGTCTACCATGGAGTACAAGACACTTCTTAAGGAAGGGTGGGAGGGACTTGAGAAGGACTAGCCTCATTTTGTACTTTACACTCTTGAACAATGCCCTTCTCCTCCTTACTACTCCATGACTCAACTACTTTACTCTAGCTCATGATCTTAGGACTAGAAGTCTCCTTTTGGGGTGATGGGGTTTTAATGTGATAGGGTAGTGAGGGCTTGGATTCTACTTATTGCCAACATAGACTACTACATGTGAAGATTTGCCCACTCAATTTGCCTATCAATATTGGCCTTAAACACATGATTTTCTATTTCAAAACTCTCCTCAACATAATTGGGGAAAGGACTTTGACAAGCTTGACTTGTCTCATGAGTAGGGGCTACGTATGGCTGATATGAAACTTGGGGTAGTGGGTATGTAGGTTGATAGACTTGGTAAGGCTACCTCTCATTAATACTCAATTTTTCTTCCAAAGATACAATCAAACCACTCACATCTAACATCTCATTTGTAAGCCTTTTCCAATTGGATCTTTTAATAGGAGTTCATTCACTCTTGATCAACTCTAATGCATTTCTAACTTGATGGATAAAATGATCAATAATTTCTTGGCCACATCCCTTTGTAGTGTCAAGCTCTAATACATACCTTTCATACCCCAAGTGTGCTTGTTTGAAGGTGGAAATGGGCTGATTGGTAAAAGGATTAGGTTGACTAGGAGAAGTAACACATTGAGAAGACTAGGCATAAGATTGATATAGCTCGTGATAGGGTTGAAACTAGTCATATTGGACCTAGTAAGGATCAACATAAGGATTTTAAGGATCATAGCTAGGATAGCTAAGGACTTTCTCAAACTAAGGAAGAAGAGGCAAAGCTCATAATGTTTCACTAATCTGCAAAGGGCAAAACTCATAACCATATGTAACCACAAAACTTCATAAGGAAACATACTACCAAAGCTCTTCAAAGGATCACTCAAGTTGCTCAACTAGTTGATGTATCTTCAGAGTTGCCATTAGTGTTGATTGAATGCCTCTAAAGGCTGATTTGTTGAAGAACACACTAAGAATTCTTCAACCTCTTAGACAAAATGTCCCATCAAGCTTGCCAAAAGTTGTTGACATAGTGGATTGTACCCTCTAAAGGGAGGCTTAGCTTTCTTCCTCCACATGGCACAATGGAGACATTCCTCTTGCTGTGGATTACAAACATGAGGGATGAATCTCTATATTAGGGGATAACTCCCCTTGATGCACCTCAAGGCCCTAGATTTCCTACTGCTAACAATTGGGGGGAATGAAAAGGGAGAGAAATACTAAAATTAGAACCTAAAATAAAGTGGTGATGCACCAAAATGGTTGGTCTACTCAACTTTGACATACACTTTACACCAGAGAGAAGTAAACATACACTTCATTCAAATAAGAACCTTTCCTACATCAGTGCTTCAACAGGGGATCATATGGAGATGCAAGGAAGAATAACTACTAGAGGTGTTCTAGGACACACTATGGATAGGATATTCACATGCATCTATACTCTAATCTGGACACTTCTTGTTGACCTGCAAGATAAGAACTCAAAATACACTAGATATGTTAGAATAAAATTATGAAAGCATGAAAAGAAAATGACTTAACATAAGATAAAACCATAGACATGCAAAAGTGCAAGCTCAAATGGAGGTAAAAATGCTTCTTCTAATTCAAGGTAAATTCCTTTAGGGCTTCACCATACAAGCTGAGATATATCTTCTCAAATGAGAAATTATAAATATATATAGAACTAGAAACAAAATAGTTGACAAATCAAGGAATAGAAGCCCATGCTGAGTTAAACACTTCTACAGAGACCAAAAGACCATGTTGCTATCACTTTCTTCAAACAACCTATGGGAGCCATGTTGTAGGCTATCCAAACCACTATTTTTGTTATCCTTGGGGTAAAAAAGCATGGGAGACCATCCCCAACAACTGACAAGGTCATTATAAGTTGTTGTGACTGACTATGCTCTCTTCAATACCTGGACGTGACTTGGTTGCACATTAATGGTGAAGCATGAAAACATGGGACATTGGTCTCTATAGTTCAAAAACCAATCTATTTTATTAGTTTTTGGTAGATATATTCTACTTAAATGTATTAATTCCCTTTGTTATGTTGTTCATGCCACCTGTCTCAGTTTGAATGGTCATTGATTCTACCCTTTGTCTTTGTCAATAGCTAGAATTATTCTAAGTTTTGTCTTTTCTTCTTTGTCTTTTCCCATATTTTTTCTCTTTCCTTTGACTTCTCCTTTGCCTTGGCTTGTTCTTGGCTTGTCTTTGACTTATCAGGCCTTTAGGTTCTATAAAGTCTCTACTCCTTTATTTTGATATTTTTGCCACGCTTTCCTTTAGGCAAAATGTTTGAAGGAATTCCTTTAGACATTTTATCTGAAGGAATCTTTCTTTTGATTACTTCTTTTCCTAAATGGCACGTGCCCTTTAGGCCTTTACAATTTGTCTCTTTCTTCAGCTGGTTGCCCTCCACAAGTGTTTCTTGCATCCAAAAGTGCCCTTCAGGCTTTCTAAAATGGTCTTCATCTTTCTTAAGGTACCCTTTGTAAGGGCACTTTGTGCCTCAAAATGCCCCTTTAGAACTTTTGATTTAGTCCTACCACTAACCAAGGTGCCCTCCACAAGGACACTTTGATTCCAAAGTTTCCTTTAGAAAGAATTGTAAGGGTCTTGTGTGCTGCCTAAGTGCCCTTTGCAAGGGCACTTACCCTTTGGCCTTTCACCAATTATCCTTTGAAAAAGTGAAAAGTCCACTTTTTTAACTTATGTGCCCTCCAAATAAAATCCATGTCTTTGGTGAGCTACATAGACCAAATCAAATCCTTCACTTGATTTTACTTATAAAATATGATAAGTAATACACCTACACAAACCTGAATTACACTAGATAGACCATTTTGGACTTCTCATGAGTTCTTACTTTGGGTTTTACATCAAATTCAATTCATAAAACAAACACTTAAAGACACTTGGAAAACCCAATTTGGTCTGCCAAGACCAAATCAAGTTTTTCAAGTGTCTTTACTTATAAAATTTTATAAATAAAGATGTTTTCAAAGTTTGAATTACATCATAAGGACCAAATCAGGTTTATCAAGTAACTTGACTTAGGAAAATTTCACAAGTAAAGTCATTTGTAAAACCTGATTTGGTATGTTGTAGGTGAAGTAACTGCTCTTGAT
>JARHVA010000399.1:4455000-4470000 GCA_037957365.1 Torreya grandis
ATTTGATTATAGACTAGTATAGATTATTAATATTGATTTTAGTTATCATAATGATTTGTTGGATACTAACAAACAATGTGGATAGATTTTGGAAATGAATTATTGAGAGGGTAAAATAAATATTGGCTAAATATTTTATGCAGGTACGTGTATTGTTTACTTTTATTAAGTTGAGTACTTATTCCTTAAATTATAATTAGCAAATATTGATTTAAGATATCGATATAATAAGCTACATGTGGGAGCTTTGATGTCTAATAGAATCAAATCTTAATAATCTCATTTATTACTATATTAATACATCTTATATGGATTCCCTTTATTAGCTATTTGTTAAGATAATTTAATAATAATTCTTGATGTATATATTAAATCTTAGATGTTTTATGTGATATTTATAATCTGAAATCTATTTTAGTTAAAATAAATTAAAATGGTTATGAAGTACATCCTTATATTGGCTAACACCTAAGCCATTTTGTCATTTTATGGAAATATAAACATATAGATAGCTCGCATTAACTCTTAGATGTGTAACTCAAAATGAATAAGAGTTGATGGAATGAGATAGAAGTTAATGATTGTTCATCAAATACATATGCATTTATACTTTACATTAGTTACTTGAATTTAGAATGAAGTTGCAAGCATTTACCTTAGCTAGATTAGATGGTTACTCTCATTATAATTACATAGTTCTATTGGAGCATCTAACCCTTGCATGAATGCATAAGCTTGCTAATCAGGGCTAGGAGAAAAATGAAATAAATAATTCCTTCTATCATGCACTTCATACCTATTGGCTTCATGTAATGTATGTTTTAATTATAAAATATAATTTTTCCAATTTATATATGATTATGAAACTTGAAAGTATTTTGTAAACAAATATAATAAATGGCAAAAGAACTAATAATTTTTAAATACAATGAACGATCATGCACAATGCTTTGTTTATTTACTTAATTAAATGAATACATTCTATGAAACTATAATGAAGCCCAAAAATGATAATTAGTTATCATATCATATTAAATAGTAAAAATTTATACCTAGGATTCTCCCCTTGAAGCTAAAATTACTTGACGAGTTGCCTAGGCTAACAACAAAAAGTTTTATAAGAGTTCCTTAAGTGGAACCTTTATTGGGGTTTCACTCATCTTGAAACTCAAATTAAATTGCTTGGCTA
Organism: Torreya grandis; assembly: GCA_037957365.1. Classification (NCBI taxonomy): domain Eukaryota; kingdom Viridiplantae; phylum Streptophyta; class Pinopsida; order Cupressales; family Taxaceae; genus Torreya; species Torreya grandis. The sequence continues at coordinate 4,456,190 of JARHVA010000399.1, forward strand.
GTTGCCTTGGCTGCTAGTAGTGAAATTCATAAAAGTTCCTTGTGAGGAACCTTTTATTTGGGTTCCACTCATCTTGACACTTGAATAAACTCTGTTGCTTATATTACTTGAATTTTGCTTGCTATTTTTCTATTGGATTGAAATGAATTCTTAACATCTTAATGTTTGTAATGTATTCATTATGAAATATTGTATGAAATAAAAAGTGTTCTTTCTTGAATGGATATCAAATTGTATTATTAATTGCATAAGTTATTCTTTTATATATAAAAATCTTAGATTTAATTACTTATAGGCCTTAAACTCTTTTATGTAGCACTGGCTATGCCAATTTAAAAATAGTTGAATAGACTATAGAATGGCATTGTTGATCATATAAAAATCCATGTTTGATATGCATGATGTACAAATAAGTGCAATGACCTTAAAGGATGTAAGGTGTTATAACCCAATTGATAGTACTCAAGAATGTTGTACTAAATCTATTTTCTCTTATGATTTTATAATTGTTGCTTAAATGGTCAAAATTCTACAAGTGTGGAATTAATTATGTATACTAATTTTTGAATATTTGCCTAATCATATATCATGTATCTTGATTTGAATATATGAATGACCTAACTAATAACTTAAGAACCTTAAGGCTACCCCTCTCAGTTAAACCAATTCTTTAACCTAACCATCCTTGAGTAGGACTGAAACCCACTAAGGAGAGTGAGGCATTTACCTAGGGTTAAGGACCTAGAAATAGTACTATGAAGAAGTACAAGTACCACTTATGTCACTTGAGACTTATTAGTGTATGCATACACTAATACACCTGAATCCCATAATCCTTCTAAACAATATCTAGCTTCCACATAGTGCCTTTTGTACATGCTTACCTCTAGCAAACTACCTTAATTTTCCCTCATTTGGTTCCAGTCATGTTAGCACATAGTGCATCAAATTTTCATTGCATTAACAAGTCTTTTAAGTGGGCATAACTTATATCCAAAACATAATTTGATATACATTTCTAATTTTTTAGGGCTGTTTCATCTAGTATCAAAGTAGTGTTCTACTCTAAGGAATTTTAGGAACAAGTATCTTTCCTTTAACTTAATGCAATCTCTTAAGTTATCAATTGTGATTTATCAAGATAGTTAGAATGTGATCAAGTACAGGAAACATATTTATAAATCCTTTGAATGTCAATACTACTAGGGTCAAGGGTCAAGGATGTGGAAGAGGTCATCGAAGCCACATTCCAATTTACAATCTAGATGAATTGCTAGTGAATAATGTAGACAATAATACTGAGGTACCCCATATTGAAGGAGTCAGTGGGATTCCAACTGATAAGCATGAAGAAGTCCTCAGTGGGATCTTAACAACCCTTAACACCTTGCCAATGAAGATTGATAATAAGGAGTAAAGATTGAATAATCTTTAAGGGATATCATAAGAGGAAGTATCCATACTAGAAATGGGATAAGTGGAAGGACCTAGAATTCAAGAATTACCTTTGATCATCATTGACCTAATCATCAAGGAGATGAAAAATATTCCCCTACCTAAGTTTTTTGGTAGAGAATTAGGTGACGAAGTTGATGCTTAGTTGGTAAAATTGCAAAAGTACTTTAATTTGCATAATATGCCTTACAATGTGAAACCCAGATTAGTAACTTATTAGCTAGTAGGACTTACAACATTATAGTGGAACCACCTTTGTACTATTGAAGGGTATCAACCCTTATATCTATCTTGACCTATTTTTAAGACTCAATTCCATAAGAGGTACCTAAATGTAAACTATAAGGAGTAGAAAATCACTCATTTTTAGCTCTTAAAACAAGATAACATGTCTGTGGTAGAATATGAGAATAATTTTATAAACTTGTTGCATCATGTGAATTATATACATGATGAAGAAACTAAAATCACTAAGTTCAAGATTGAGATTAAGGATATTTTGATGGATGACATCAATATGAATAATCTGAAAACATTGGCTACATCTATAGAATCAACATATAGGGTTGAAGAGAAAGAAAAGTCTTGCCAAAAGGCAAGACAAGAATTCAAGTCTAATAGATAGTAGTATAAGGCCAAGAAACTTTCTCCTGTAAACAAGAATTTTAGAAAAAATTATTCTAACCATAGAGTTTTAGGAGGCAATAAGAATTACAAGTTTTCAAATCAGAATATAAATTTCAAATCCCATGGACCTATCAAAACTAGTTCTTACAAGAAGGAACAACATCAAAACAACTCACGTGGACCTACCACATGTGATAATATGGTTCCAATAGCATCTTATAGGCTGATTATGTGTTGGGAATGTGGTGATAATCAAGTTAAAAAGGACTATCCTAAGCTGAAATTAGGCCAAATAGTGAACCATAAAGTGTATGCTGCTATTGATAACCACAATACTGACTTGTAGGCCATTCCTATTGAGACCCAATATAAAATTAATGGTTTTCCTTTGACTATTTTGATTGATTCTAGTGTAATGGACTATTTTATTTCTCCTTTTACTTCTAAATAATGTAATTTAAACTCATCTTGATAAAAGATGGTTGGGAAGTGGAATTCAATATTGGCAAGAACATGGCCATTCTTGAATGCTTAGAACAAGAAAATTTGGATCTTGGTGTTTTTAATACCAAGGCAAATCTGTTTGTCACACCTCTAGGGTCATATGATCTCATCTTTGGGATAGATTGGTTGTATGAACATCAAGCCACACTTGATTATGTGGGTAAGAGGGTACGATGTACCAATGACCTTAACCAAATCATAGAATTGCAAGGCATGTAAGGGTTTATGAGATGTAAAAAACTTTCAAACCTACAACTGAAAAGAGATATTAGGAAAGGTTTCAAGTTTTATGCAATTCAATTATAAGAATTTTTTAATGAGAAAGAGCTGAAACATGTAGATTTCCCCATATTAAGGGAATTTATGGATGTCTTTCTTGAAAAGCTACCCAAGTTTCCACCCAAGCGAGAGTTTGATTTTTCTATTGATATCATACTTAGATTTCCCCTTGCATCTAAGACACATTATTGCATGAATGTGGTTGATCTACAAGAATTAAAAGTTTAGCTTCAAGAACTTTTAGACAGTGGAAGCATACAACCAAGTGTGTCTCCTTGGAGTGCTTTGATAGTCTTTGTAAAGTAGAAGGATGGTACTCTAAGGCTTTGTATTGATTACCACATGTTGAACAAGGTAAAAATTTAAAAATCACTATTCTTTGCCAAGAATTGATGGTTTTTTTGACTAAATAAAGGGTGTTTTATTCTTTTCCAAGATAGACTTGAGGTTTGGTTACCATCAGTTGTGCATCAAGGAGAACATTCATAAAACTATCTTTAGGACCCGATATGGACACTACACATTTATGGTTCTACCTTTCAGCTTAACCAATGCATCGATAGCCTTCATGAATATTATGAACAACATATTTAGAGATTACTTGGATAAGTTTGTACTGATTTTTGTTAGATTTACCATAATATTGGATCCTTACAAAAAATATTAAGCAAATCTATGTATGGAGAAATGAAATCATAGTTAAATTGTAAAGGAGGAATAAGCTTGTCTTTACACAAAAATATTAGAAAATATGACCTGCTTGCATAAAATTAGATTAACTTGTCTCACCTTCCAAAAAGGAAAAGTGGGGTACATATAGGGAAAATTAGGGAAACATGAGGAATCCTCTAATTTTTTTAATTAGATAATTACATTAAAATGAGATTATCCTATGTGACCCTTTTATAACTAACCTAAGAAAGATTAATTTACATAGAATGGCCATAAGGTTGTGTAGGTAAAACCCAATGAGAAAAAGCACTACACTAACAGCCCCTTAAGCATAGCTTAGGTGAGATGAGAATTGGGTCTTAGAATTGAAATTCTGATGAGGTACCCAAGTACATAATGAATAACCTCTATAGAAGGAAGAAGAAGGTGAAGTATCCCTAACCCCAATGAGAGCTCATAGATGAATAACTTTACTCTCTATTAAGGGCTTGGTTAGAATATTTACAACCTAATCTGATGTTGGATAGTATCAAAGATCAATGAATTAATCATTGATAAGATCCTTGATGAAGTTCATGTGAATCTCGATGTGTTTGGTCCTTTGATGGAGAACTAGATTCTTAAAAAATTGGAAAGTGCTTTAGTTGTCATAGTAGATGATTATTGGCTTATGAAACTAGATACTAGACTCAATGAGAATCCCCTAAAGCTAGATTACCTCAGTGGTGGCATTGATAGCCCCTATGTATTCTACCTTTGTAGATGATAAAACAATTGCATGCTTCTTCTTGCTTGACCAACTTATTGGACCTAAACCAAGTAAGAAATTATAGCATAAAGTTGACTTTTGACTCTAAATATATCTAGCCTAATCTGAATCTATGCATTTGATCAAATCAACCTCTGTTCATGCTTTATAATGTATCTCATAGTTATGCAAACCCTAAATGTAGTGAAAAATATACATAGCTTCTTTCCAATGCAATTCATATGGCTCCTACATAAATTGGGTGACCATGCCAACTACATAAGATATGTTAGGTCTAGTACATGTGAGATAGATAAGACTACCCATAAGTTATTGATATGGAGTTACATCAACTAATGGTGTAGGACAATTAGCCTCAAGATTCACACCAGATAAGAAGGGAGTAAGAGATGGCTTATAATCAATCATGTTAAATCTCTCAAGAAAATCAAGAGAATACTTGGATTGTGATAAATCTATCTCAGAATCTAACTAGATGATTTCAATCCCAAGAAATTAATGTAATAATCCCATGTTTGTCATTGAAAATCTATTTGAAAGTGTAGTTTTCACTACTAAGATGGATGATCGTGAGCTCCCTATAATCAACAAGTCATCCACATATAGAACTAAGATCAATAGAGAGTCATCCTACCTCAAGATGTAGACATTCAAATCTAAGTTACATTTGGTGAACCTAAATGTGAGGAGAAAGGAATCCATCTTGGCATACCATGCATGAGGGGCTTGTTTAAGTCTATAGATAGATTTCTTGAGTCTATAGACCAAGGAGGAATATTCCGCAAAGCCTTGTGGTTATGCCATATAAATCTCTTTTTTGAGGTCACCATGTAGAAAAACACTCTTGACATCTACTTGGTGAACATCCCACCGATGTTTGACTGTGATGGCTAGAGTGAGTTTGATAGACGTCATCTTGGCTATAAGAGCAAATGTCTTGGTGTAGTCTATGCCAGGAACCTAAGAAAACCCATTTGCAACTAGACAAGATTTGTACTTATCAATAGACCCATCTTCACCATACTTGGTTTGACAAACCCATTTGTAATAGACCAATTTTTTTCCTTTAGAAAGAGGGACCAAGTCTCATTCTTTGTTCCTAATTAGGGAACTATAATCCTCTTGCATAGTAGAATCCCATTCTAGAATGCTAGATGTCTCATGAAGGTTTATGGATATGAGTCAATGGCCAGGTAGGCATGTGAAGTCCCCTGAAACTATGAGTGTGTCCACCTTGTATCTGATGGATTTCTAACCCATTTCCCATCACTTTAAAGTGTTTGTTTGGCCCAAGTGGGACCAAAATTGTATGAGATTGGAGAATCAAGAGGTGAGTCATCATCATCTATAGTGTGAGTGTGAGATGGAGGAGGATAATCCTCATCACTACTCTCATCACTTAAACTTTAAGAAGAAGAAGAGTCATCCTGATCATCAGGAGGATTTTGAGGTGGATGTAAGTCATTGTCTAAGGTAAAATCAATGTCCAATGAGACTTTTAAAGAGTCTAGAGTGCCAGTAGTGAGTTCAAATGGGACCTTGTGAAACTTGACACTCTTTTCTATGAATAAATCATGAGTTTTAGGATGGATAATCCTATATCCCTTAGTACCCTTTACATACCCTACAAAGATACAATACTGATGTTGAGGGTCCATTTCCTTATGTTTCTTCTTGGGATCATAGGCCATTACTAGTGATCCAAACCCTTAAAGTGATCCACTATGGGCTTGTGACCATCCCATATTTCAAAATAAGTGATTCCTTTCAAGGCTTTATGTGGAATATAGTTCTGAATGTAGCATGCACAATTGGTTACTTTAGCCCAAATTGAAGAGCAAGAGACTTTGATTCAAGCATGTAGTTGGCCATTTCTTTCAAGGAATGGTTATTACATTTTACCATACCATTCTATTGAGGACTATATAGAACTATGTGTTGCATCTGAATCCCCTTTGATGTGCAAAATTGCTTAAACCTATTATTCACATACTCCCCACCATTGTCATTCCTTAAGATTTTTATTGAATAATCTAACTACTTCTCCATAAGTTCCTTGAAGTGATCAAAGAACTCAAACTTATTTTTGTGAAAAAAAACCCAGGTGTACCTCAAAAAGTCATCGATGAATATGAGCATGTATCTAGTCCTATTGAATGAAGGTTTTGGAAACAAACCTGTTATGTCACTATGGATAATTTATAGCTTCTATTCGACTCTTCTTGCTTTGCTCTTGTCATATTTCTCTTTTAGATTCTTGCCAAAAATGCATATATTAAATAGGCCATCCAATAATTTGACTTTAGGAAACCCTAAAACCATGTCTAGATGATGTTTAAGTTGATCTAGGAAATGGTAGTTTAAATGGCCAAACTGTTCATGCCATAGTTTGCTCACTCCATCTTCATGAGTAAGTAGTGTAGCTGAGAGCTGATTTGGGGAAAATTGTGAGAAGCTATATAGCCTAGACTAATGATTATCCTTCCCATAACCTACTACTATGTCATTGTGTAACTCCTTGATAACCACTAAATCATGTGTAAACTCAACTCATTTCCTTGCACCTATGTAAATGATTTGATACATTGATAGAAGATTAGTGGATAGTGAAGGAACACACAAAACATCATTAAAGGCCCCATCACTTACTTCAATCGATCTTATACCACTGACTTCTATCGAAGTGTCATCACCCATGAGAATTGAAGGCAAGAAAAATGGATCTATTTCTAAAAATAGATCCTCTAAGGAGGTCATGTGATAAGAAACACCTAAGTCAATAACCCAAGTCAAAGACTAAGAAGTTACTACAACAAGTACATTTCCCTTTTTATCCTATTTGCTATCTTTAGCCTTTGCATAATATTATACAGATGTGTTTTGAGTTAAGGATTTAGGAACATTGATGTTTTTCTTCTCAAACATCTTAGTCAAGCTGTCAATCTTGTTTCATGCACTGAGATTCATCATGCCCAAGTTTCTTACAAAAGTTGCATTTGAGTTTCTCCTTCTTAGGTTTCTTGCTTGAAAAGGACTCATTTGATGATGCCTTAGGCTTGGCATCTAATTTTTTATTCTTCTTGTGATCATGATCTGGTTTAAACTCATTCTTCTCTTGTTTACCACTACTAGAAGGCTTCTTCTTGTCCTAATTGATAATCAAGACATGTGATTTTGAAGACTTCAATGCACCCATTTGAACTAGCTTATCTTGCTCTTAAGTTAGATTGGCAACAAACTCATCAAATGATGGCATTTTCTAAGAATATTTAAGTGCACATTTAATAGCATGAAATGTAGAGAAGAAAACTAAATTCATGACCCAATTTTTCAAGCACAAATAAAATCAAATGGCCATCTATTTTATCAATGCCACATTGTTTCAACTATAGTCTTAATGATTTAAAATTTGTGAAGAAGTCTTTTAGGGTGTCATAGTCATTTGGGCTCAATGTGATGAGCTCATTCTCTAGCTCATTATCCCTCATGATGTCTTTCACTCTAAAAGCTTATCTAGGATGGTCCAGACTTCATTGGGAATTTTTGCAGATTCAAAATGAAATAGGATGTCAGGGAACATTGATAGACATAAGAACCCATAGGAATCATAATGTCTATTGTACTGCTTAACCATTTTTGTATCTATAGACAACATAATTTACTCACCCATATTGATTTGATAGAGTCCTTTACCTCTCAAGGTGAGCTACATTTTAGACTTCCAATCAAGATAGTTAAATGGTGTGAGTGGTTCAATGTTTAGATCCCTTAGTACAACTTAGATTGAGACAATTTATAGACTTGAGATGAAAGCAAATAAAAAATGCACATAGTACAAGTACCACCTTGAACTATCAACAAGACCCCTCCTTAAATTACAATGCAACATACACTCAATATTGGATGTCAAGCACCACTGAGAATGTGTTTATGAGTAATTAGTGTGAGAGAGTATGAGAGGGATGCTAGGCACAACTAATAATGCATCCAAGAAAGGTACAGTGAGTTTTAAGCCATTACACCATGAAGAAAATGGATGTTATAAAGGGCCTTAAAAAATATCACCAATGCATAGATCTTGAAAAAATATGAACTTTAAAAAAAAATAGCACCCAAAATAGAGCTACGACTTGGAAGTTATAACACTTACAAGTTGTTACTTCTACACTTTCCTGGACCCTTTCCAAAAATGGAAAACTTTAGACTTATGATTTTTTAATGAAAAAGACAAAAATGGAAAAAAAATGAAGTATATGTACCTCACAAATTTGAGAAATAATGACCCTTCTAAAACCTGAGTCGATCTTGAAAGAGTAATTCAAGTTTCCTAGACTATTTTGCTTCCAACTCTAAGCAATAATGGCCCTTATAAAATGTGAGTTGGTTCAGAAGAATAATCCATGTTTCCTAGACTACTTTTCTTCATAAATAATTGGCCTTTTAAAATTTTATTAAGTAATAGACCCTCAAAACTCTGAGTTGGTCTTTCATAGTGTAAGCTAAAGTTTTGAACCTGATCTACTAGACTTCCAAGTAGTCGATGTCTAAAAACTCAAGTAGGGTAGTAATGACCTTTCAAAAACTTGAGTTGGTCTACAATAGTGTAATCTAGGTTTTTAGACCTGCTTTCCTTAACTTCATAGATTTTCAAGTAAATCAACTCCACAAGTCCAAGTTGGTCTACAAAGAAGTAATCTGAGTTCAAATGTTGATTACTTGGAAGTCAAGTAGAGCAAGTTTAAAAATCTAGCTTATACTATGAAATACCAACTCAAGTAGGGTAGTAATGACCTTCAAAAACTCAAATTAGTTTGTAGAAGTGTAATCTAATTTTTTAGACCTACTTTGTTTAACTTCAAGGTTCAAATTGGTTTGTAGAAGTGTAATATTTTGACTTAAGGAAGAAAACCTAGAAGGTATTTTTGCAAAAAATGAGAAATAAAGCCTTGGGATGCCAAAAAGAAAGGGAAAAAATGATTGTTCTAGAACTAAGTCATGTTTACAGTCAATCCAAGGGGTTTGACACCTTTTAAAACCAATGGCATAGTCATTTTTGAGATCTGAAGCTCTAGTAAAAAGTTTTGCATGAATTATCCAAGGAGTCCCACTAAACCCTTATTTTTGTTGGAATAGCAAATGTAGAAAGATTTAACCACAAATATATTTGTAATACTAGCAAAAATGCCTCTGATACCATGCCAGATTGCCCATGATCTTGGATCCTTGCATAGTATATTGAGCAAATTTATGTATAGAGCAATAATATCATAGATAATTTGCAAAAGAGGAAGAAGCTTGTCTTCACACAACAATATTGTAAAATATACCTGCTTACATAAAATCACATTAACATGTCTCACATTCTAAAAAGTAAAAGTGGGGTACATACAGGGAAAATTATGGCAACATAAAAAAACCTCTAATTTTCATAATTAGATAATTATATTGAAATGAAATTATTTTATGTGACACTTTTATAACTAACCTAAGGAAGCTTAATTGACATAGAATGGCCATAGGGTTGTGTAGATAAAACCCAACGGGAAAAAACATTACACTAACAATTTTTCTTAATGATATTCTAATTTTTTCTAAAGATGAGGCTGAGCATGACTAACACCTTTGTCTAGTCTTACAAAGACTAAGACATTATAAGCATTATAGAAAATTATCCAAATGTGCATTTTATGAATCTAAAATTCATTATTTAAGACACATTATTTACAATGAAGGCATTTTTATTGACCTCACCAAGATTAAATTTATCCAAGATTGGCCTGATCCTTTTAATGTGCATGAAGTGTGAAGCTTCATGGGTTTGGATGATTACTACCAATGCTTTTTTGAGAATTTTTCTAGTGTGTCCTATCTTATCACTTCCTTACAGTGCAAAGGAAATAAATTTGCATGGACTCTTCAGTGTGAGGAAGCTTTTGTTAAGTTGAAAGGGTTACTTACTATAGCTTCTATTTTGATCATACCAGACCCAAATGGTAATTTTCAAGTTTGGGTTGATGCTTCCAAAGAAGTCTTTGGAGGAATCTTAACTTAAGATGGCAAGGTTGTGGCCTATGAGTCAGGAAAGTTGAAAGAACATGAAACAAATTATCCTATGCATGACATGGAACTTGCTGCCATTGTCCATGCACTTAAGCAATGGAAACACTTTCTATTGGGAAATCCTTTCCAAGTAAAATTTGATCATAGAAGTATTGAGTATTTATTTTCTCAAGAAAAATTAAATGCACACTAGCATATGTGGCTAGAATTTTTGAGCAATTTTGACATGAATATTTCATATGTCAAAGGCAAGGACAACTGTGTGGCTGATGTACTCAATAGACACATAGACCTTGTTTCCTTGTCATTACTACGAGAAAATTTTAGAAGTGTTGTTTTGGAATAACTCACTGATGTATTCTACTATGAAGTAAGTATAGGCTTGGCTGACGAACTAGTAGCAAAAATATTTACTAAATTTTTTATTATAATAGATGGCCTAATTAGGCATAAAGGTAGAATTTATGTCCTTGGAATGGGTGAATTGAGAAATTTTGTAATTAATTAAGTGAATACAACACCTTATTATGCTCATCAAGGTGTTACAAAAATGATGAATGAGCTGAAAAAGTCTATTTTATGCCTGGGATGAAGCATGATGTTATTGAATTTGTAGTGAAATGCTTAGAATGCCAGTGGGTTAAAGCTGAGCATTATCATTTAGGAGGGCTCTTGTATCCTCATGATATTCCTAAGGAAAATTGGGTTGTAGTCTCACTTGATTTTATTGTAGGGATGCCAAAATCATGTAACAAGCATGACACAATCCTTGTAGTGATTGATAAGGCAACTAAAATTGGCCACTTTATTGCTGAAAATTTGATAGATGATGCATTTGTATTTACATAACACTTTATGAAAGAAGTATTAAGAATCCATGACATACCTGAGATGATCATATCAGATTGGGATAAATTATTTACTTCAAGGTTTTGACATAATTTAACGACATCCTTTGGAATAAACCTAAATTTTAGCTCTTCATATCGTCTAGAAACAGATGGGCAAACTAAATGACTCAAACAACTAGTTGAAGACATGTTTCACATGTATGTAATGGATCATCAAACAAAATGGGAGGATTATCTTCTTTTGATTGAGCTTGAATTTAATAATTCCTACCATTCAACTATTAAGATGTCTCCTTTTGAAGCCTTATATGGAAGTAAGTGCAGAACACCTATTGGCTGGGACAACTTAGAAAATAATGTAGTAAATGGACCTAATTTGCTACTAGAATATGATAATCATATGGAAATAATAAGGTAAAATTTAAAGGCAAACTTTGATAGACATAAAATCTATGTAGATCTTAAGAGAACTTTGAGAGAATTCAGCATAGGGGACAATTTTTTTTACACATTTGACTGTAGAAAAATTATATTAAATTTGGTAAGGCTTCCAAGTTGGCAACACAATTTATCAGGCCATTTGATATAGTGGAAAAGATTAGCCATGTTCCTTATCATATGGCACTTCCTCCTTTTTTTTTCAAACATATATGATGTTTTTCATGTTGCATTATTGATAAAGTATATACCTAACCAATCTCATGTTTTAGATTGGACTCATTTATAGGTCACATAATAGGAAAAGATCTAGTTAGAACCAATGAGAATCCTAAACCATCATAGTTTTAAGTTGCATAATAGGGACATATAATAGGTTTTGGTGTAATGAGACCCTATTAGCAAAAAAATCACCACTTGTGAAGACACTCATGTTTTCAAATAACATTATGCATGGCTTTTTTTTAATAATCTTAAAATACTAGGCTTAATAATTATTGATATTTCTACTGTTAAGACAAACACAACATCTTTTATAACATGCAAAAAATATCCCAAAATATTTTGTGCTTGAACCCAAAGGAACACTCATAGTCTAACAATAGAACCAATAAAACCTCCCACAAAGTCATTATTATAAAAGAAGAACATTGAACTTATTATCAACATGTTTTACCATTAAAAGGAGAGACACAGACCTTGCAAAAGATTGCATAGTCAAATATATCGATAAACACAAGTTGATAACTCTTTAAGCATTGGGCCATTTATAAATAAAAATATATTCACACACATAGTGTACAAACCCCACCCAGATAATTATATAGATATCTAATCTATATAATTTTTTTGTATTTTACAAGCAACAAACATATCGGTATATCGATATAGTAGGCCTGCATATGCACCTAAAAGTCTGAGGACTTCTAACTACATGCACAACCCATAATTTTCATTAACATTATAATAACCTAGAATACAAATCAAACTAAAAACTCAAGTACAGACTTACTTGAAAATACATAGATAAACCTAGAAGGAATGAAATCTCAAAGACTTGTCCAAGGTCACCGTGTCCTCCCCAAACCAACCAGCTTGTCATTAAAACTAGATGAATAATTTTACTATTTGCATCCAAAACATTCCATCTTCCTAACATTCTATCTACTATCTACCTTTACCATTCCCTTCCATTCATTTTCCCATACCCCATCAACTCGCATTAAATTCCTCGAGAAGAGAGAAACTTGGCGTATCCTAAGGCAATCCCAATAACTTGGCCATTAATGGCAAGTCTAGAAGACTCGCTAAGAAATCACCCTTCCACTAATATAAAAATATATTATAAGTAATAATCATAGATTAAAATGACCCAAAATGAGATAATTAAACCATCTACCACTTGCCTTATTAAATAAGGTTAAATGTTTTTCCGCATAGACCATCGACCCAAGTTGATGTGGTAATACATAGCATCAAGGAGTTAAACCACATTCTCATCAAACTATGACTATATAGTCATTTAAACAAAATACCACAAGATTTAGATAATAATGCTAGGTCGAAGGGGCTTAGAGTATAATGGGGGTGCCAAGGTTTTCCAAGGGGGTTAGGTCTAGGTAGTTTAGATAGATTTAGGTATGAATTGAGTAGGTTGATAAGGTCAAAAAGAGAATAAGAAATATTTGGAAAACATATAGAAATAAAGAATGAATTTACAAGTATGGGAAAGGTGGTAGCTAATAGTAGATAACAAAAAATAATGGATAATAATGACAAGTAATAACCCATAATGAAATCGATAAAGTACAATAGTCAATACAAACACAAGGACCACAGTAGACAACACATAATGGAATATAAAAACCAAATTGAATTTTCCAAAGGACAATCAAATAATAAGATACCTATCAATCATATAAGTGTACTTTGAAAACATTATTTTCGGATTACAACCTCCACCACCGACCTAGCTCATAGATAAATTGTAGTCACTAAAATGGCATAAATGCATTATGTCATAAATTAATAATCAATGTGGGTTATAAAATCATCAACATCAGAATAATAATTATAATAACATACTTAATCATAAAATAAGTATGTATCCAACACTATTACAATAGTACCATAATAATCCATCTAAATAACAATTA
>JARHVA010000399.1:4472500-4557500 GCA_037957365.1 Torreya grandis
TATTTTTGGCTGCTAACAAACATTTTGGATAGATTTTAGAAATGAATTATTGTGAGGGTAAAATAAATATTGGCTAAAGATTTTATGCAGGTACTTGTATTGTTTAATTTATTAAGTTGAATCTTTATTATTTAAATTAAAATTAGCAGGAATTGATTTAAAATATCAATATAATAAGATGCATGTGGGATCTTTGATGTCCAATAGAATTAAATCTTAAGACACTTGTTTATTACTATATTAATACATCTTAGATGGATTCCCTTTATTTTCTATTTGTTATCTTGATGTCTCTATTAAATCTCAGATGTTTTATGTGAGATCTATAATTTGAAATATATTTTAGTTAAAAAAAATTAAAATGGTTATGAAGTATGTCTTTATATTGGTTAACACCTAATATATTTTGTCATTCTATGGAAATATAAGCATATATAGCTTGAATTAACTCTTTAGATGTGTAACTCAGTATGAATAAAATTTGATGGAATGAGATAGAAGTTAATCATTGTTCATCAAATACATATGCATTTATACTTTATATTAGTTGCTTGAATTTAGAATGAAGTGGCATAGAATTTACCTTAGCTAGATTATTAATTAGATATATGGTTACTCTCATTATAATTACATAGATGTGTTGGATCATCTAACCTTTGCATTAATGCATAAGCTTGCTAAGCTAGATTAGGAGAAAAATGAAATAAATACTTTCTTTTATCATGCACTTCAGACCTATTGATTGCATGCAAGGTATGTTTCAATTATAAAATATCATTTCTCCAATTTATGTATGATTATGAAACCTAAAACTATTTCGTAAATAAATATAAAAATGGCAAAATAACTAATAATTCTTAAATTCAATGAAAGATCATGCACAATGCTTTCCTTATTTACTTAATTAAATAATTACATTCTATGAAACTATAATGAATCCCAAAAATGATAAATAGTTATCATATCATCTTAAATAGTATAAAGTTATACCTAGGCTTCTCTTCCTTGAGTTAAACTTACTTGACAGGTTGCCTAGGATGCCAACATGAAGTTTTATAAGAGTTCCTTAAGTGGAACCTTTATTTGGGTTCCAATCATCTTGAAACTCAAATGAACCTTCTTGGCCAGTTGCTTTGGTTTCTAGTAGTGAAATTCGTAAAAGTTCCTTGTGAGGAACCTTTTATTTGGGTTCCACTCATCTTGACACTTGAATAAACTCCGTTATTTATGTTTCTTAAATTGTGTTTGCTATTATTGATTGGATTGAAATTAATTATTAACATCTTATTTTTTTAAAAATATTCCTTTATGAAATATGTATGAATGAAAAGTGTTATTTCTTGAATGGATATCAGATTGCATTATTGATTGCATAAGTTATTCTTTTATACATAGAACGCTCAGATTGAATTTCTTGTAGGCCTTAAAATATTTTATGTAGCATTGACTATGCCAATTTAAAAATAGTCGAATACACTATAAAATGGCATTGTTGATCATATAAACATCCATGTTTTATATGAATGATGTAAAAATAAGTGCAATGACCATAAAGGTTGTAAGGTGTTGTAACCTAGTTAGTATCACACAAGAATGTTGTACTAAATATATTTTCTCATATGATTTTATAATTATTGCTTAAATGATTAAAAATCTGTAAGTGTGGAAATAATTTTGTTTGTTGATTTTTGAATACTTGCCTTATTTTATAGCATGTATATTGATTTGAATAAATGAATGACCTAACTAATAACTTAATAATTTTAAGGCTACCCCTCTTAGTTAAACCAATTCTTTAACTTAACCATCCTCGAGTAGGACTGAAACCCTTTGAGAAGAGTGAGGCATTTACCTAGGGTTAAGGACCTAGAAATGGTCATATGAGGAAGTACAAGTACAAACTATGGAACTTATGACTTATTAGTATATGCATACATTGATACACTCAAATCCCATAATCCTTCTAAACAACAACTAGCTTCCCCATAATGACTTTTATACAAGCTTACCTCTAGTGAACTTCCTCAATTTCCCCTCTTTTGGTTCCAGTCACATTTGCGCATAGTGAGTCAAACATTTTATCGTGTTAAAAAGTCTTGTAAGTGGGCTTAAATTGTATCCACAATATAATTCAATATATGATTCCAATTTTTTGGGGGTTGTTTTAGGAGGATGGCTCTATTTGAAATGGAGTCACTAGATAATCAGTATAATGTTGGGAGAACAACTAGATGAAGGCATAATGCCTAAGTAGTAAAAATGTTTGTATGAACCTTAGGTGATATGTGTGTAATTGTATAACCATGTGTTTGGTGTGAACCCCTCATTGTATGCTTTGTTCATTCATTGATTATGCCATGGTATGTGATGTTTCATCAATTATCATCTGCTTATGGTGTATAGTTATATCTATATTTATTTAGAGATGAACATCTATATAAACACATAACAAATAATATTTACTCTTATTTATCATAGATGTATTCAATAATGTGTTTAGGTATTTGACTAGTTTTGATATTTTAAAGAGATGATTCCATCACATTATTAGTATAAACTTTATGAGTATGATTTTTCTTTATCTTTTAATATTATGCATGATAGTTATAAACAACTAAAATTGAAATATATACCCTAAGCATGGAAAAAATAATTTAAATATAAATATAAATGACCTAGGAATAATATATGGATAATCAAATACCAAGTGTAAATATAAAAAATAAATCAAGTGTAAGACTAAATACAAAAATTTACAACTGAAGTACATGATATGGATAGTTAAGATGTACGTGTAAAAAAATTGTAATAATCCTATGAAAACCAAAAAGAAAAAAATAATAATAAACAAAGAGCTAAAAATAAATAAAATATAAAAAAATAAAATAAAATATCAATAAAAATAAACAACAAAACACCAATAAAGAAAACACACAAACAATCAAAGTGAACAAAATAATAAAAAATAATGGAACAATCCAATACCATAAACAACCTAACCTAAAAAAATGAAGTGAAATAAACAAAAATAAAAAAATAATGGTTAATTGAAATGTTATTATAAATAGAAAACAAATTTTCATCGCATGTGTAAGATAGGTGTTACTCTAGGTGGTAGGGTGAACCCTAAGCTAAACATCAATAATGTGGGTATAACAAGCAATAAAAATTAGCACAAGGTTACCCCTGAACTATAGGGAAATAATGACACAACCTAAATAACAACTATGCCATTAGGTGATAAGATAAAATAAAGAAAATAAATAAAATAAGGGTAATAAAAGAAAAAGAATAGGTAGTCAAGTTGACTCTAGATGCACTAGGTAAGTGGATGTTAATTACATAGTTCCTATTGACATAGTAGATTGCACCCAGGGTAGGAGGCCAAGCTCCTACCTTTCCACACGCAACAATGGAAACTCTCTTCTTGCCTATGGGACTGGCGAAGCTGGAGGGGATAGTCTCTAGATAAGGGCTAGCTCCCTCTAATGTATCTTTTAGGCCCTAGTTTCTCCTACTACTAACAAATAACTGTAAAAAGGGGGGATGAAAAGAGAGAGAGAGAGAGAGAGAGAGAGAGAGAGAGAGAGAGAGAGAGAGAGAGAGAGAGAGAGAGAGAGAGAGAGAGAGAGAGAGAGAGAGAGAGAGAGAGATGCTAAAATAGAACCTAAGCCTAAAAATGAAAAGGTGATACACCAAAAAAGTGATGACCCACCCAGCCCGAACATACACTTTTCACTAGGAAGAAACGTCCATACACTTCATCTAACATGGGAAACTCTTCTATTTCAGTGAGTCAAGGGTCTGTAGAGATACAGGGAAGAAGGAACTAGCAAAGGTGTTCTGAGACACACTTTGACAGCCTATTCACATGCACCTATATTCTTGCTCTAGACACTTCTGGTAGACCTGCAGAAAAGAGACTTCACAATGCACTAGACACGATGTGATCGATCTGTGAAAGCATGAAAGACAATGACTTAACACAAAATAAGAAAACAAACATATACTTTAAAGTGCAAGTCTAGATAAAGGTAAAAAAGCTAAGTCTTGATTCAAGGTAAAATCTGGTAGCTCTGCTTTACAAGCCTGAGAGATTTTTTGGGTAGAGTTTTTTGCCTTAAGGCTAAGAGGGTAGATCCATCTCAAATGAGAAGCTTTACAATTTATAGAGGAAGAAAGAGGCCATTTTGGCACCCTTTTACAAGTGACCCATGTGCCTTCTGAGCATTGGGAAGAGGAATCCACTTGAAGATAATGCTGTGTCAGCCCCTGTCATGATTTAAAATTATGGGCCACGCTGTTTGTATGCTCATCAATGAAAAATAAAGAAAAATGGGTCACGCCGTTCACTATTTTCACCTCTTGATGATTACATGGTAAGTACTGTGTCAACCACCAGAATAACTCCTTGAATCGACACTTTCTTGCACCACTTGGATCGCTTTATCTATTTCTATGCTTGGCTACTTTTCCTCTAGTGGATCCTTCTGCTACTCCTTTGGCTCTTAGCTGAGAGCACATCTATTTTTGACACATGTCATAGTCCGCTACTCAGACATTTAGAAGACACTTTGAAACATGGACGTTGACATGTGACGGCTTTTGCCGAGCTGATGATGGGATACGTGGTATCATCTGCTTAACTTAGAGGGTCTTTTAAGAGTTAGGTGGATGTTGACATGTGGCCGCTTCTGCTTATTCCTTCCCTTTGATGATTCCTCTGCTGTGAAATTTGATGTTTGCATGCTTGTCATTATTTAGCTTTGCCATTGAACTTATCATTGAACTATTTCTCTGTTGAAACTCGCTGTTGAACTTGAAGTGATGAACTAAAGATCGATGAACTCGTGCAACCTGAAATTGACTAGCTCTGAATAGCAAGGGAAGAAGGGGACCGATTTTGGCTTGCAAGGCCAAAATGGTCAACAAATTAGTGACTCCCAAGGGAGGCATGCCTGTTATGATTAAAGACTAGTTGCCTTAAAATCCATTGGGTACAGATTCAAGATGTAGATTGAAAATATTAGCAATAGCCTTGATAGATCCAAGAATTAAACATGAAACTTTTTACCCCAGACAAAAGGGAAAACACATACAAGACTAAAAACACTACTTATGCAAATTGTACTTAGGGAAATCAGGAAAGAAACTGAAAGCAAACTAATATATATAGCTAACCAGGAATGTTTGCCTCCCTCTTGGATCAAAGGGAAAACTTATTAAGTCCCCTTCCTGGCAAGAAGGCTGATGGTGCTAGACAAGTGGATGAATGAAAAGGAGATTTGGTGACCTGCTCCTCTTTCCTGTCACCTAGATTGGCTTGCATCTAAGTGGATTAGATTCAAATATGATTCTGACATATATGTACTCTTCTTATCCTTGGAAGCTTGTTAAATGTTGGTCCTTCATGATGGTGCATTTCACCAAGAAATCTTTGGCCATTGGCTCATCACCATAAGCCCTTTGTTGTGCATGATCCCCTTGAAATGCATCATGGTTTGACCCATTCCCTTCTGATTCATTGAAAACCCTGTCAAACTCATTCTTTGCTCCCTCTTGGCCTTCTTGAAGAAGGGTGACTGTGGTGATGTCTAAAATAAAATCATAGATTGATTTCTCATCCCACAGAACATCACCTCTTTATTCAAAGCTTTCTTCTTCAAGGCTTTCCTCAAGGGAGATCAGCCTTTCCTTCTCCTGCTCAAGGACTAGAGTTTCTAGATGTTCAAAGGCATCCATCTGGTCCTCCTCCAAATCAGGCTCCTCTGCATATTCCTCCTCCTCATCAAAGCAACAAGGAAGCTCATCAAACAAAGGAGGAGAGAGCTCATCATGCTTATGTTCCTCTTCATATTTTTAGAACATCTGCATGTATGCATGCCCTGTGTCTTCTCCATCATCAATGATGTCTTAACAAGGAGCATCGATGATGATTTATTCTTCATTGTCACTCATGATAGCCTTCTAAAGAGCTACAAATTGGATCTTCTGCTCCTCACTCACCTCTTACAGAATAGGTTCCTCCTTGAGAAGGGGCAAAGTGGGAAAACCATGTGGAAGAGGAGGCAGTCCTTGAGCTAGAATCAAATGATTCTCCTCCTTCCATCTGGCTAACACTTCATCAATATCAGGTGTGGCCTGATAGCTCTCTTGGGGATGTGTAGATGGGGTGTGTTTAGATAGGTCCATCACACGTTGGCTAAGGAATCTCACTTTGGACTCCACCTCTACAATTCTCCTGGCTATATCTTCTTGAAGGAGCCCTTCTTGGAGATCACTAGCATCATCCTCTTCAAGGCTCTAGGCTGGTTCTTGGCATTCCTTCCTCCAACTTGGAATCTACACATCATGTTGAAAGACTTGGGGAGGTTGAGGAATGTTAGGAAGAGACTGTTGATGCATTGAAAGAGTCTCTAGAAGAGGGATGTGTTATCTCGTGGTATTCTCCCCAATGGAAGATTCACAATATAAGGAATTGAGAAGAGTGATCTCCACGGGGGGTTGCTCTGATGCCCTTTGATATTGGAAAGTTAGGCACATGGGATTGAGAGTAGATGCATCATATGAGCTGGAGTGAGCAAGTGCTATCTGATAGAAAGGATTTGGTGCACAAGAGGGGGCTTTCTTCAGAATAAGAGGGGGCACACAAGGCTGACTACCTTGAATAAATGGATTTCTCCATTTTGCTACCTCCTCCTCCTCTATGGATTGCAAGGCCTGAGCTTACCTAAACAAACACTCCTCTTTATACATCAGCTCTTACTGATATCCATACTACTCCTCTAGTCTATCAATCTCCATCGTCTACTTCTCAAACTCAAGGGCTACTTCCCTTATTGTTGTACGGAAACTAGGAGGGCTGTTTGGGGAGATGCCATAAAAAGGCTGAGCTTGATCAAAATTATAGGAAGGTAAAAAAGGTCCATGATTTTGTGTAGAGGGATTATACATACAAAAGTGATTTTTTAATGGCACCAGGGCTTATTAACCAACTGATTCAACTCAGAGTCACCATTGATGTTGATGCAAAAGCCTCCAAAGGCTGGTTGGTTGAAGAACACACCAAAAATTCTTCAACTCTTTGGACACAAATTGTCCTAGTTGGTCCCACCGGGCATGCCAAAAATTGTTGATGCAGTGGATTACACTTGAGGCAAGAGGCTGAGCTCTTACCTTTCTACACGTAATAATGGAAACTCCCCTCTTGCCTAGGTGAGCTCCCTCTAATGTATCTTTTAGGCCCTGGTTTCTCCTACTACTAACAAACAAATGTAAAAAAGGGGGGGATGAAAAGAGAGAGAGAGATGTTAAAAATAGAACCTAAGCCTAAAAATGAAAAGGTGATACACTAGAAAAGTGATGACCCACCTAGCCTGAACATACACTTTTCACTAGGAAGAAATGCCCATACACTTCATCTAACATGGGAAACTCTTCTATTTTAGTGATTCAGGGGTCCATAGAGATACAGGGAGGAAGGAACTATCAAAGGTGTTCTAAGACACACTTTGATAGCCTATTCAAATGCACCTATATTCTTGCTATAGACACTTCTATTAGACCTATAGAAAAGAGACTTCACAATGCACTGGACATGCTATGATCGATCTGTGAAAGCATGAAAGACAATGACTTAACACAAAATAAGAAAACACACATATACTTTAAAGTGCAAGTCTAGATAGAGGTAAAAAAGCTAAGTCTTGATTCAAGGTAAAATCTAGAAGCTCTACCTTACAAGCCTGAGAGATTTTTTGGGCAAAGTTTTTTCCTTAAGGCTAAGAGGGTGGATCCATCTCAAATGAGAAGCTTTACAATTTATAGAGGAAGAAAGAGGCCATTTTGTCACCCTTTTACAAGTAAGCCATGTGCCTTTTGAGCATTGGGAAGAGGAAGCCACTTGAAGATAATGTTGTGTCGGCCCCTATCATGATTCAAAATTATGGGCCATGCTGTTTGTCTGCTCATCAATGCAAAATGAAGAAAAATGGGTCATGTCATTCACTGTTTGCACCTCTTGATGATCATATGGTAGGTAGTATGTCAACCACCAGAATAATTCCTTGAATCAACACTTTTTTACACCACTTGGATTGCTTTGTCTATTATTGTGCTTGGCTACTTTGCCTCCTTTAGCTCCTTCTGCTACTCCTTTGGCTCTTAGCTGAGAGCGCATCTATTTCTGACATGTGTTGTAGTCTACTGCTCAGACAATTAGAAGACACTTTGAAACATGAACATTGACATGTGGGGCTTCCACCAAGCTGATGATGGGATACATGGTAGCATTTTCTTAACTTAGAGGGTCTTTTGAGAGTCAGGCAGAAGTTGACATGTGGCCACTTCTATTTGTTCCTTCCCTTTGATGATTCCTCTACTGCAAAATTTGATGTTTGTGCACCTGTCATTATTTAGCTTTGCCGTTGAACTTGTTGTTGAATAGTTTCTCCATTGAGCCTCGCCATTGAACCTGAAGCAATGAATCAAAGCTCAATAAACTCATGTAACCCATAATTTACTGGCTTCAAATAACAAGGGAAGAAGGGGACTGATTTTGGCCTACAGGGCCAAAATGGTCAACGGTTCCATAGATGTAGGATCCAACATGAACTTTAGGCCAAATGTATTTATCCTAGGATATGAGATAGAAGAAAATGGATGATAACAAAAAATGATTGACTTATAGAGTAAAATAGAAATGGTCTCATAAAATGGCAAGTGTGTGAGTAAAGAGGGGGGTGCTCACAATCATGAAAGCTTCAAGCATAAGAAACATGTGAAGTTATGAGAGTGTGGGTTATGTGAAAACCACACTGAAAGATAAAATATGAGTGTTAACTAATTAACTAAATGTGTAATTCATAGTGGGTACTACATCAAAGGTTTAAAAGGAAAATGGTGAGATCATTAGATGAAGTCGAGTGGTCATTAATGTATCAGAGTTAAACACACAATGATCATTATATAAACTTGAAAAATTGAGAGAGCATAAAGATAAGTCTAATAAGGATGGGGAAACTAAATGACAAATAGCTACTCATAAAATAACTAAGAGTCCCAGGATCCTTAAGGAAAAGAAGTTTTTAAAAAAGAAAGGAAGGTGTGGCCAAGATAACCCAAGATACCCCATGTATCTAAGTGTTACATACATAGTCTTTGTGGACCTTAGGTCAATTCAGTTCTCCAAAAGATGGGAGGAAAAAGGCCAAGGTGGTTTAGAAATAAACCTAATAGAGAAAATGGCCCATCCTAGAAAATTTTAATGGATTTATATCTCACATGGAAATTTTAAGCCAATTTTCATTATTTTGTGTATGTTAGGATTTTGTAGATCATTTATAAATGTTTTGGGGTTTTGAACTATTAAAAATATTTTTGGAATTTTCTAGGCATCTCAATTCAATCAAGAATTATGAGGCATATAATAGCCTAGCTCACAAAATGGTGAGAGCTTGGTTTAGGTTGATCACAAAATGGTGAGAGCATGGCAAAGGGTGACTAAGCTAACTTCAATATGAATTGAGCACTACTTACATAGTCCCATTGGGAGACCTCAAGTCACTATAGTTCTACCTTACAGTGGAGGAACTCGACTAGGTAGTATAAAGTTCATGAATTATGTAAATAATAGAGTATAGAATAAGAATGGCAAGGTGATATAGCAATGCATGGTAAAGTTGTTGGTCCTAATTTTCCTGTAGGTGGTTATAATTATGAAAAAATGACATAGGTCAATGAAACTAATTTTCCCAAAGTAGGTTAAATTTTAGTAATGAAAATGAGTTAGAACATGCCAATAATGAAGAATACAATTGCCAAACCACTATCATACTGATCCAAGATACTGTCTCTTCATAGAATACTAAATCAACTATTGAAAATTCATCTAAATCTCCCTATAAAAGGTGCTTGAATAACCAATAAATTAGAACCAAGGTCAAAAAGGTGGGAAAGTGAGGGTAAAATAACTTCGGTGAATAGGGAAGGCATATATGGAATAATATATAGTATGGTATAGGGAAGATGATATTATAGTACAATTTAAACGAGCCTCATAAACAATACTTTAGGTCTCTCAAGAAAAATAATTCTTGAGATATATGATGTTCATGGGCTTCTCAAGTTTATCTCCATCCAGTGTAGCGAGCCTATATTCTCTAGAGCCATAGTTAGAAATAATGACCTAGGGTCCTATCCAATTGGGTTTGAACTTATCCTTCTTTTTCCCAGCCATGGTGTTATTCTAGTTTTATTTGAGGATAAGATCACCAAGCTTGAACTCTCTATGTTTGAACCATGAATTATATTGACCAGGTAGCTTGTTATGATATGCTTGAAGGCTATTTACAAACACTTTTCATCTAGTAACTCTAGCTCTTGTAGACAAACAACTCTATAATATTCATCATCCAGTATGTGTTTTAACAAGATACACAAAAAGGTAACTCGACCTTGATGGGAAGAATGGACTTAGTGCCATAGACTAGGGAATATGATGTAGCTCTTATTGAAGTATGGTAAGCCCATATGGTATGAAATATTCATAGGTATCAATCACAACCAACATCATTAATAATCTTTTTAAGAATGTTGGCAATGGTTTTATACGATGCCTCTATTTTTCCATTACCTTGTGGTTAATATGAAGTAGAAAAATGTTGAGTGATCTTGTACTTAGAACAAAGTGCTTTGACATCCTTGTTTTTAAATGATCTATCATTATCAAAAATAATGTCAAATGGGATACCATAGCGATAAATGAGATCATTGAAGATAAATGTGGAAATCTATTTTCCAATCATGAAAGTGAGGGTATAGATTCATCCCACTTAGTGAAATGCTCAATAGTGGTAAGGATGTGTTTATGGCCATCATATGATGTTGGGTTGCTTCCTAATGAGTTCAAGTCCCCACATTGAAAATGGCCATGGTGTAAGCATTAGTTTTAGTGTCATGGCTAGTGTATGAATCAATTTGGCATGCCTTTGACATTTATCACACCATTTGACATAAGTAAATACACCTACTTCCATAGTTAGTCAATAGTAACCAGTAAGTAGGAGATTTTTAACAAAGATGGTCTTGCTAGTGTGGGCTCCACATACTACTTTATGGACTTCTCTCAATGCTAATGTGGATTCTATCAAAGTTAAACAACAAAGAAGAGTTCCATCAAAGATTTTGTAATAAAGGGCTGGTCCAAGTAAGATATAACAAGAGGATTAGTGGGTAAAGGAATTTTTTTGTTTTCATGATATGTTTGGTGGAAGAATGTGATCATGAAGGTAGTTATATAAGTTTGAATACAAAATAAAGCTAGGACCAATAATATCACAGACCTTTGTGATGGTCAAAGGTTCATGAGCAAACACTAGAAGATTTTTTATGAGGAATTGATATTATTTTTCCATGTCTATACTATATATCAAATAACCAATGGTGGCCATGAATTCCACTATCTCATTACTAGCCCTAGGTATATGTTTAAACTATATGTCAGCAATCTAATATTTGAGAGTGTCCACCATGGCCTTGTATGGCATCAACTTATAATATTTGGTTTAAAAGTGGGTTTTAACCTAATTTATGATTAACTAAGAATCACCATAAACCATGATATGTTGAATATTCCATTATATTACCTAACAAAGTCTTGTGATGAGTGCTTCGTAGTCAACCATATTGTTAGTATAAGTAAAAGTGATACGGAATGATTTGGGAATGAGATCCCCCTATGGTGTAATAAATAATATGCCTACCCCTAATCCATGTGATGTGAATGGTCCATGAAAATATAGATTACAATGCTATTTTTTAGGAGGTGTTTCTATAATGGTCATAATGGATTCATTTAAGAATGCAAAAGTGAGTGGTTTAGCATTTTTAAGGGGAGCTTCAATAAGATTATCTACAAGTACTTATCCATTTATGGCCTTCTGATTGACATACTCAATATCAAACTCACTCAGTAGCATGATCCATTTAGCCATGCATCCTTGTAAAGTGGTTTTGGATAGAAAATACTTGAGTAGATGTAATTTAGAAATGACTATGGTCTCATTATTAAGCATGTAATGGTGCAACTTATGGGATGTAAAGACCATATCCAAACAAGATTTTTATATTGGTGTATAGTTGTTTTCATAAGTGACTAGTGTACAACTTATATAGTACATGACATGTTATTTTACATTCTCATCATGATAAGCTAAAAGTGCCCCAAGGCATTATTAGTAGTAGATGGGTATAACAAAAATGGTCTCCTTGGCATTGGTTGTAATAAAATAGGTGGATTAGAAAGATATTATTTTAGGTGATAAAACGTATTGTGGCATTCTTCATCCCAAATAAATTTAACACATTTCTTTAACGAGTGTGTGAAAGGATGGCATTTATTGGCCAACTATGAAATAAAGCATCTGATAGATTTGATTTTGCACTATAAACTATATAGTTACTTCAAATTAAAAGGTGATAGCATATTGGTAATGAATTGTACCTTATCAAGATCAAATTTGATACCCTAGTGAGATACAATGAAGCCTTTCAATGTACTTGAAGTGATATTGAAGATGCACTTCTTAGGATTGAGTCAAACCTTGTACTCATGAACCCTTTCAAATATCCTTTGTATTACTACTAGATGATCTTCACAAGTCTTTGATTTACCTAATATGTCTTTGATATAGTCTTTAATAATGTCATGCTTTATATCATGAAATATGATGGTCATGGCTCTTTGATATGTGGTCCTAGCATTATTAAGGCCAAATGGCATAACCTAATAGCAAAACATTCCCTATGGAGTGGTGAACTTTATCTTCTATTGATATTTTGGCACAATCTTTATCTGATTGTATCCTAAAAAGCCTTCCATGAGAGAAATAATTTCATAACTAGCTATGGAGTTAACTATCATGTTGATATTTGGTAGAGGAAATTCATCCTTGAGATAGGAATTATTGATGTCTCTAAAATCAATGCAGATTATGATTCCTTCTAGCTTATTACTAATAGGTAAAACATTTGAGATCCACTTTGAATAGTCGATCGGTCAGATGCATCTTACTTCTAAGAGTTTTTACAACTCTTTATTTACAAATAGAACAATCCACAGATCTATCTTATATAGTTTCTATTTCATGGGTTTGGCATTAAGATGCACAATAAGGTGGTGTAAAACTAAGGTGGGGTCTAAACTATGCTTGTCTGAATAGGCCTAAGCAAAGATGTCAACAAACTCACTCAAAAGGGTTGTAAAATCTTTGCATTCATCCTCTATGAAAGATGTACCTAATTCGATCCACTTTTGATCATCTAGAGTATTGATGTTGACTTCCATAGTAGTTTCTACTAAGAGAGTCGAGCTATCCTCCAAAATGATTAACAAAGATGTGAATTGGCCTAGAATGACAAAGTCCTCTAGTTGGACTGGTTCTTTAAGATCTCCTAAACAAGATGAATTTGAGTCTCCTAAAGGTAATGATGGCCATGTCACAAATATTATAAGAAATTATTGGATAATCTAATCAAAGGCATGTTGTTCTAATGAAATAAACTCAGACCCAAAAGTAAGTTCATTTATGTTGGTCTCCTAAGCTTAATTTAAAGAAAGATGAACACCCCCATATAGTGGTGCTAAAAATAGGTTTTCACCATAAGATTGGCATTTCTATTTACTTTTACCCTAGTCTAAAAGTGACTCAGAAGTTGTCACTTTGGGGCCTCAATGTTTTATCTTTTTGTTTTTTGTTAAGGGTGTTCCCTCTCTCCTAAATAGGTTGTAGGATCTAGCTTTATAGAGAACCCTTATTTGTGGTATCCTAACAAAACATTATCTCTTAGGCCTAGAAAATTACAAAAGCCCTCATCATTATTAGAATCATCTACAAGCACTATATATTCTTTTTGGTCCCAATCTATATGTTGAGGATGATAAAGGGGAAGCATGGAATGTTAAGTTACTGGGAAATGCTACAAATGTTATGTGGGTCAAATAGGTTGGTATTGGCAAGGTGTTTGTAAATGTTATGATTGGACTCTACTTCACTATTGACATTGTCATTACTAGTCATTGGTTTTGAAACATGAATAAGATAGTGGGGTCACCCCTAGGGGTTTAAATCTAAGACTATAAGTTCCTTTATAACTAGTCTTATAAATTGGCTCAAGAGTTCCCTATTGATTTGGCTCGATGTCTCCTCATTCATAGGATTGGTTGTCCATGATCCTTTTAGGGATGGGATATTTAGTATTTTTGTAGCAATCAACCAATTTTTCTTTGTACAACTAAGATTCATCATTTACAAGTGGGCCCTCTTCTTGGCTAGTGGCCGATGTGAAAGTAATAGGTGATGGACTACGAAGATTATCTTTTCCTTTTTGTCTCCATTCCATGCAAGATGGTTAAGCTTTAGGTATTCTATAGGACTTGGGGTTCTATAAAAGCTTGGAAATATGGAATGTTTCATGAGTCAAATACTCTCTTGTATCATTGTCTGAAATGGTAAAATTATTGGACATTTCAAGAGGAGTATGTGAAGATGAGGTAAGGCTATCTGGGTCTATGCAATTGGCATCTAGTAATTCAATAAGTATCTCTTTATCTTTGATTCTTGGGTATTGGGTCTAGACCAAAGTGGTAATTGTAACTTTCATACTCAGTCTCTAAATGTTTGCATTGATCATATGGTTGTAGATCATCATGGATAATGACCTCCATCCTTGAGTGAGAAAATTTAAGACACTAGTGTAATGCTAAAGGGATTGTATAAATTTCATATATCCATAGTCTACCCAAAATAAAATTATATGATAAGTCTAGGTCCAACACATGGTAAAGGGTATCATGAGTCAAGGACCCAATGATCACTAACAAGCTTATGGTACCTTATGATTCTCACTCCTCATTATCATAGGATTTAATATTGGTTATTTCCATTTTTAGATTGGTTGTTGTATATCCTATATGCTTGATGAGCTTTAGAGACAATATTTAGGCTCGATCTATTATTTATGATACACATTTGACTTTGTGTTACATTATGATAACTTTAATTTATAGTGGGTTGTTATAGAGAGGGCTAAGGGATGGCATATTGCTTTGGTCATAGGTTAACTATTGGCCTAGAGCTAGGTGTACAACCAAATCTTAGAATTTATCTAGGGTTATGTCATTTGGAACTTGATAATGGCCTAGGAGTTCTATTAGGATATTATCTTAGATAGTAGATGTATGCAACAAATATAAAATGGATACTTTTGGGGGTGCCTTATGAATTTGATCCATAAGGTCATATCACTTTTCCTTAATAGTGGTATTTGGCTTACTATTAGCCAACATAGTAGGTTGGATAAGGTCATTGGCAGGAGGTCATGGGCCTAGAATGGTAATCTTATACTGATAAGTTGTGATTGCACAATCGAGATTAGAAATAATACCACTGTAACTTGAAGATGATGGAGATGGGCTAGATAGGATAAGTCTCAATTTTTAATTCCCTTAGTTATGGTCATGGGGAAATAATTAACTATCAACATAAGGTCCTAAAATAGTAATTAATGGTTGTTGTTGTGCTTGATTGCAATCTTAGGTTAAAGAGTGATTATTTCCATAGTTAATTTGATTAGAAATGCTAAGTAATCATCCTAATTTATTGGCATTTGGTTAAGGATTAATGGTAATGGTAGAAATATTCCCACCTGTAATATGACTTGTAACTTTATTATATTCATATGAAACTATGTGGTAAGTCCATTGGTTGTTTAGGTCATTTTGGCCTTAGTTCCTCCCATTTGGTTGATGTTTTTATTATTGTTAATTTTGTTGTGGATGTTGATGATATTATTGTTATTATTTTAGTCTTCATTATTGTTATTTTTTGGCATTGTTATGCTATGGAAAAGGGTTTTAGTAGATACCCAAGTTTTGATTGGAAGTATATGCTCTATTATCTAATGTAATCTCCCCATTTTCTAGCATATTTTCAATGAAATGCTTCAACTTCACATAATGGAATATGGAATGTCCATGAACATGATGGTATTCATAGAACTCATGTTATTTATACTATTTTGGATATGGTATGCACTTAAAATCATTCTTTGGGATCAACCAACTAATCATGTTGGCCATAGCTAGCTTATGAAACACTGATTCAGTAGGCTCACCAAGGTCACTAAAGACTCTAAGAGTGGGTCTTCTTATCAAAGGAGGGGTTTATGAAGGTAGTGGTTGCTACATTTAAGGAGTTATTCTAGGTTTTTATGTAGGATATGCTTAATGAATAAGCTACATTAGTGGCATAGGCTATGTAGATGGTGTTTTCACCATTTAGACATGGCATGGCTCAGTGACTCCATTACCAATGATCTTCTTGTTTTAATTGTATGGTTTAGATTTTTCATATTGTTATTTTAATTTGGTGCCAAAACTTATACTTGGATTTGGTTAGATTTTTGACTTAGGATTGCACCTTAGTTTTGGTAATGATTATAATTTGAGGAGGTAAAATTGATAATCCCTTTGTTAATAAGGGCTTGTTTAATCTATAAGCCTTTGTCAATAATGTATTTGAATGTATGTGTATATTAAATCTCTAGATGATAGGATATCTCACTATGTAAATTTTTTGTAAACCTAATAACCAATTGTTTATTTGGTAAGCTATGGGTGAAGTGAGTAGCAAGTGTTCTCCATCTTTGTAGGTAGATGCCAAAGTTTTCACAAACTTTATATTTGGCCTGAGTCAAATCTACTAATGAGATATCATGCTTTAGTTTATAGGAGAAGTGAAGCACAAACTTGTCTATGAGGTCATTAAAATTAAATACTGATTTTTTTGCAACTTGAGGAACCACTCCAAAACCTATCTATATAGACTTCAAGGAAACAAAATTAGGTAAATGTCATTATAAGCCACTAGTTGGAAACCAATAAATAAATCTTTCAAATGGGGCTTAGGGTCTCCTTCACCCTTGTACTTGTCAAATTTTAGTGCTTCATACCCTGGAGGAAATGGTATCTAAAGATATTATATGTTGAAAGGGTTTGAACACATGTCATCTAATTTAAATTTTTTGGTCTACTTTCCTACTTGAATGGAGGCAATTGTATCTTTAATTTGTTTTAGTTCTTGGGACAAGAAACTAGATGGTATATTTAGTTGAAGTGGTGGTTGGCTAGTCAAAGGTAGATTACCTTGACTAGGGTAAAATAGAGTTATGGTTTATTGTGGAATGTTGGTTTTATGGGTAAACTGACCAAGAATATGCATCTATGGATTGAGTGTGATGTTGTAATTGCACACCATGTTGATAGATATTTTGATTCAAGTTTGGTATTTATGGCCTTGGGTTTGAGAGAATTATGGCTAAGAGGGAAGGATATGGCTTTGTGAACTATATTGTGCCTGATGAGGTTAAGTAGGGAATTAATACTGACTATTCAAACCTAGCTAAATATAGGGAAATTTTTGTGGGCTAAGGCCCTATCTTTGGATCTATGGCACATGCTGAGTAAAAGGAAATTGTCTCCTAATTGGTAATTGATGGATAGCAGTGCTTATTTTTGTGCAAATACTCTTTTTGAACTAGGATCTTGTTGGATGTTTATGATTTGTCTTTGACCAACATAAATACATTGTTAATTAAACAATATTTATTATTATAAAGGCATAATGGTCTTCTAATATTAAGGTATGTTTGTCACTACTTGTTGAAGTGGAACATTTGTTTTCCACCATTGAGGTGGCATAATGTTCTATCTCTAATGTGGTGGTAAATTGGACTATTTTTATTGTTGTGGAATATTAGTCACCACCTACTGAGGTGGGATAGCATTCATCACTTATTGTTGAGGAAACATTTTGGTTAGTACATGGTTACTTACTCCTTATGGTTACATGCTTAAAGAAGTACTTGGTTGAGTATTAAAAGTAACTTTTTATGGTTAGGAAGTAATAAATCCTTCCCCTTATTGTTGTGAACCACTTATAATATTAACTAAAGGTCCTTTTTATGGTGAAGTATTTATTGGTGCATTTAAACTAATTTGTCCTAGAGTGGAAGACACTTACACATTATCTAATGTATCTATCATGTCTCCTAAGGAAGTAATTTTGAAAAATGGGTTTACACCCTAATTAGATTGACCTGTGGAATCAATTATCACTCATTTTGAAGGAGTTAACTCTATGAGTGGAGTATTCAACATGGACATGGCATTAAAATTACATGTTAGGTTCAGATTGATTTGATATTCTTTTTGCATTTGTGTAAATTGGTCCTCTATGGGGCCCTATCCTCTTGCCATCATATTTGGGTCTTTGAACAAAACCAACATAAGCATTTGAGGATACCTAGTAGATGCTTTTTAAGTATTGTGGGTATAAGGCATTTTAAGAGTCACTCTAACTAGGCTAGGTAGGTTTTCATGGGGGAAGTATTGGAAACTTAACCCATACCTCCATAAGTCAAACTAAAACCTCATACTTGTTTTCAATCAAGTGATGATAAAATAGATATGGGTCATATAATAATGGAATGAAATGGGAAGTGTAATGATTCCCCTTTCAAACAAGACACACACACACACATGAAATTTTTTCAATATGACTAAGGCAAAGTGTGGCATCAAACAGATGGAATAACACCTATTTAATATAAAGGGTGATATTATAACATGAATATATTTGGATATGGTTTAAAAAAAAAAATAGTTTTGACTCAAAACAATGTAAGTAAAGAGGAAAAGACACAAAAATAACTAAGTGTGTCGTCTTATTCCTAAAAATTTATAAGGTGGATTTGTACTATAAAATTATGTCTATATACTTGCTCTCGAGAGGAAATAATTGTCAATCCAAAAATATGAATGCACATGAAAATTAGAATTTTTAAGCCCCCTCTTCTCTCAAGATTTTGTATAGTGGCATGAAACTTAGAGTTACTCACCCTGTATTGACAATATATTTGTAGTAATTGGGGTTTGTCTAAAAATATAGGTTTCACACATCTAGATGTTCCCAAGTGTGGTTAATAATAGAGATGCAATCATGTAAATTGAGTTCATACCAGATAAAATACTATGCAAGGGTCTATTCCTCTACATAAAAATTTCATACATGTACTTCTTAGTGGAATCCCCTAGATAGCCAAACTTGACTTGGGTTTTCATTACCATTAGAGAGGCTATTTGCTCATCCCCCTAGAAATCACATTATTTTCTCCCTAATTATATACCCTACCATAAAAAAGGTTGATATGATGCTAGGATATGAAACCCTAGGTCAACATACCCATAGAAAACTTATGAGGGAGAAGCAAGCTCCCACCAACAAGCCAAGATGCAAGAAAGTAAAGATAAAAGGACTTTAGGGTCATTTTGGGGTCACCTAAGTCATTAAAATATTGGGGAGGGACTTAGTTATATTCCTTATATGCTTAGAATAAGTTAGAAGATGTAAAGGAAATTTTTTTTTTGGTCACTTGAGTTCCTTAAAGGGGATGGGGGAGAGCATACACACTAAGTAAATTTTGCAAAAAAAACAACACAAACAACAAGTAAAAATGATAACAAGCAAGATCTGAAGAGTGTTTAATCTAAGTTTGAGTTTATTTTTTGAGAACCAAGAGATATATGATATGAAATTTATCTCCTTGTTTTTTTTTTAGAAATTTTAAAAATTAAATAAATAAAGTAAATGATTTTTAATCACTAAAAGTAAATGTGATTTGATCTTTTTGAAGTGTTGAAAATGTCTCTCCTTGGCCTTTGGGTCTTGTAAAAGATGTTTGTGGTTTTTTTAAAATATTTTATTTATTTTTGGGAAATATTGGAAAATAAAAACCTAAAAAATGAAAATATTATAAAGCTCCCAAATACCAAATACCTACAAGTTAGGATAGATATGTGAAAAATAAAATTGTAAGTTAGAAAATAACCAAATGAAATAAACAAATGAAAAAGGTAGTTATTAAAATAACCATATCTCACAAAATACAAATCTAATTGTTATGAAATTTGGAGATAATTGATATAAGCCAAATATAAACCACTTATATAAAATTCAAAATAAAATAATTTCTAGATCAAAAGATATGACCTGTTTAAAAGTCATTTTTATTAAAAAAACCATATAGTAATTGATTTAAGTATATCACCTAAAATAATGATCATATTGATATGAAATTTGTAGAGAGTTTTCTAAACATAAATAAAAATACACATACCAAACTTTAGAGAAAACTAATAAAACAATTAAAATCTACATCTATTTAACCATCTATTTTTATGTTTTGTGTAATACAAGAAAAGATAAAATAAAGATTAGAAGAAGAAGATGATAATGATGATGATGATGATGATGTGGGGTGTGCAATCGAATTCCACCAGGCATGCAATTATGTATCCAAGGAATACAAGAGGGGAAATTAGTATCGTGTTAGTAAGATAACATAAAATAAAAACATAATAATGAAACTAACACCTCTAGTCTAGGACCTATGAGGAACAAATAATAAAACAAAAGAGAATTAAATGAAAGATATGCAATGATTTTACCTTCCTCGAGAGACTCCTTAGCTTTTTGGAAAATGAGAGGCTAGTTATCAGCTTGTGGAAAATGGATTATTTATCAATGGTCATCTTGAATCATCTCCCCTTAATTTACCTTGGCTTAGCTTGATTTATATTGCCATGTTCGCATGGCAACACTACAATGAAGCTTTTTGGAGGTATTTTGGCATAATAATATTGCACTAGAAAAGCTTATCTAAATTAGAGGAAGAGCCTCCAATTTATTGAATTTTTAAATGGATGTGAAACATCCATCTTGAGATGAGGATTAATGGTTAAAAATATATCCTTCATATTCATGATGAGGAATATAGGGCAATATTTGCAAGGCATAAGCTTTGTAAGGTGTAAGCTTTGTACGAAGAGTTAAGCCTTGCCATGTGATTTGAATATTAAATTGGAAATTTTCTTAGATGATGAGGATAAATAATAATATTAATTTATATATATTTATAATATGTGCATTCTATGTAACCTCATTTTAAGAAGAATATTATCTAATTAATTTCTCTTAATGAACTAAATATAATGTGATGTGAATTTTATGGGATGGGATGTGATAATAGAAGAATTTGGTTAATTTATTGAAGGGTCATTTCCAAAAAAGGTACCAAGTTTGGGTAATTTTTAACAAATTGAATGATATGATATAGTAAATTACCTCAATTAGGCATGCACTAATGTGTCATAGAATGCATACATCAAAATTCTAGGGGAATTGGGTTGATTTAACAATTTTTGGATAAATTTGTGTTTGATTACAATAAATCAGTATGATGTCCATTTAAACATGGGAGTGACCAAAAAGGAGTGTATACATATATAAGGATCAAGGTAAGATAGATGTATAAGTAGAGTAGAACATAATACACAATGATCTCAAAAGAGACTCACAATCAATGTGACCTATATCAAATAAAAGAATATTGATCATGTGTGTTGTGAAATGAGGTATCTAAAATCTGATATTCAGATGTACTAAGTGATATATAGCTAAAACTTACTATGGATTAGGCATCTAAATCTATGTAGCTAACTAAACTAGCCTATGAAATGTGGTGTGTTTAGGAACCCATCTAGTATAAGAAACTATAACTAGTGTGGATGTTATTTATTGTAACATTGATCTATGTGGTGGTGGTGGAGAGAGAGGCCATATAGAATCCAGAACATCTCTATAATGAAAGGGTATCTCTAATAAAGGTCTTTATCAGAGAGTATGCATATATGATACTATTATACCTACAAGGGTGGCATAACTAACACCTAAGGTGTGCTAATAGAATTTATGCCTAGAATTTTAACTAGTAATTGCTATAATAGTGGTTGTGGAATAGGTAAAGGACACTCATATAGAAGTCCCTCAAATATAACCACTTAATTATCATGCATATATTAAGACATCCATATACGATAGATGGAGTACATTGAAGCTATTGTATCCAAAGCATACCCAATATCATATCAAATGTGTCTATACTAGGTACTACTATAAATATGGTGGCCACATGTATGAGCCCAACCTATAATAAAAGTACAATCTCCCTAATAAAACTTTGTACATGGCCTCTAAATCCATGAATAATTGTATCTATCTAAGAAATATCTTGATTTTAATAACCCAAGTGATGTATACATGTGATATTAAATAGGTTAATGTTTGAACCATTATAAATCATGACACTCTAAATAGGATGATGATCAATATATACTCATACAACTAGTGCCTATAAATCTATGCCATCATAGACTATCTCTTGCTCTGTGAAAGTGTTAAGAGTTGTAATTGGAACTATAGTATGATACAGACCAATGATATTATGTATAATTTATGTTTCAAATGTATGATTATAATACTATGATTGTGGTGGAAGTGCTTGATGAAAATAATGATCACATGAAGTGCCCACTATCTCATTAGATGTATGATTTGGAAATGTATCTGAAAAATATTTTCAATGCTTTTGTTTCCATTTGTTATAGTTTAGGTGCAGCCATATGAGTGTTGACATCAATGATATTATCTTATATAAAATATTTTATCATATGTCATAATCTAATGCATCTAATTTTAATATGTCATGTTGCCTTTTGATAGTTATAAAATGCATTGAAATCATAGTTATTTGGAAGAGGCCTAGTAGTATCAACATTTAATGGGAGGGAAGGCTATGAAATTACATTCCAATAGTTATTTTAGAACATGTGTTTAGGACTAAATAAGATTCATAAAACATCTCCTTGGAGGATTTGATAAAACTTGTGAGGAGGTGGTTCTAAAGCTACATTAACTATGCTTTTTGAATCATTTTTTTCTTACTAGGTTTCATCGTGTATAGAGTCTTATTATAACTCTTAATTTTCCCATGGAAAAAATATTGAATTAACATTTATTAAATGTATGGAAAATATTTGTGAATGATGGAAAATTCTTGAATAGGATAACTTCATGCAATGTTGGTAATAAAATTTGCTTGAATATGTCTCAAAGTTCTGGATCTACCATGGGGCTAGTCATCTTTGCTAATACATTTTTATATCACAAGACACATTTAGCTATTAGCTAATTAGATTTGTGTTTGAGTTGTGCAACATGAGCAAAGGACACCTTATCACTAATGTTGATTGAAAAGTGTACCAAAAATGTATCTTCTATGGATTGAATTTGTAATGGAATGATTAGGAAGATCATCAAACCATTATAATACACATTCCTTTAAAATACAAAGGAATAACTTAGTAAGGAGCCAATCATTGGACACATAGTCCAAGCATACTTCATGAAAAACTTGTATATGATTCTATAGGTCACCCTTACCATAATAAAAAGTAAGTTTGGGTGCAATAAATCCTAAGGGAAAAGGAGTTACCATTATATGTTATACAAAATTTATATGTAGAAAAGCATGAGAATCCAAGGCATGTGATGGCCTAGTAGCACCATACTCAAGATCTAAGTCCTTAACTTAGAGAGAGTGGATATCATACATAAGGGATTGTGCATTTGGAGAGGAGGAACTATCCATAGGATGTGTTGCCACTCATGAAGGTTAGAAAATTAGAATAGGTTGTTACAAAATTTTAGCTGCCCCAAAAGTAAGTGTAGTAATGTTATCATCTGGGGGTGTAGAAGATTTACCATTATTGGATTTGTTATTTATTTCTAGTATGGATTACATAATTAGTGCATGATCATGGGGATGATCCCAAAGTCTATATTTAAAACTTTTTAATACCTCATATTTATTAATTATAATATCATTTGTATTAAGAGGGGGAGTGTGTCATGAGTCCCATCCTTTTTATCATGATTATCTTGGTTTTTTTTCTCATGTTCAGATGCATTATCATTCAAATCCAAATAATTAAGGTTTGAATGATAAATTAAAGGAGTTATAACTAGTATTGTGTCCATGGAATAATATTAAAATAATGAATATGGGTATGCTCAACAGGATTGCCACTAATCCTAACACTTATTCTTAAAGAAAGAGGTATAGATTTTTGAGATGGCATATAGAAAAAAAAGTGAAAGAGGGATGATAAAAAACAATATATGAAATTTAAAAATCCTAACATAGCCTAGGGAAATAGGAAAAAGAAGGATACAAACCCTAATAGTATTTATGACTAGGATTTGGGTAGCATTATAAGTAAGTTAGGTTCACCAAATGATTTAACTTTTTAGTACTTAGTGTATGTAAATCCTAGGTTATTAAAGGCTATGTGTATAGTAAATCAAGAGAAAAATATGAAATAAATATAACCACTAATTTGTACAAGAATTGACCTAATTGATTATTCTAAAAATAGAAATGATTCACATGAGTATGTACTTAGATATAAAATGATAGAGACAGATGATCTGGAGGTCAAAAACTAGTAGATATGCTGACTAGAGTGTTGTGAAAATGATCTAGGTGTCAAAATTCCTCTTGTACAATAGCATGGTTCCATATGAATAGTGAATTCCACTAGTTTCCTTTATTCTACACTAGTTTCTTTGTGTAAGGATTGATGTGAACTTCTGAGAGAAACTGTGTCTAAGTTTGATAAGCTTGTTCTTATGGAGATGAAACTTGCTTCATTGTGTATGACCTATTTCAAATTGATTTTGTATGAAAACCCTAGATATCTATGTTTTTAGGGTATTTAAAGATAATAATTAGCAAAAGTGTGATGCTATTTTGGTAGTCTATACATCATCAACACTACATTGTATTGAAATTTCACTACATACCAATACCTTAAGAGGGGATCAAGCCATATGTGGTTCTCCCAATCTAAGTGCTGGTACAAGTTCAAGTGTTGTTAGTATGAATGTTGGATTGAGTGTTTTGATTGAGGCTTGAGAATGGAAATTTATTTAATCTAAGCATAGGATAGCTATAGATGGTTGAATTTATAAGTAAGGTAGAATAGGAATTAATGACCTTGATTCTTCACAACTTGTTATGAGCTTGTTTGTTTGTATTTGCATTTTATTTCCATATAGTGGATAAAGGGATAAAATTGGTGTATATATACTAATGTAGTGCTTATGTAGAATGTAAATAAGGTCTATTCCAACCTTAGGTGTCTTAGGAATT
Source organism: Torreya grandis (assembly GCA_037957365.1). Taxonomy (NCBI): domain Eukaryota; kingdom Viridiplantae; phylum Streptophyta; class Pinopsida; order Cupressales; family Taxaceae; genus Torreya; species Torreya grandis. The sequence continues at coordinate 4,497,671 of JARHVA010000399.1, forward strand.
GAAAATATATCCATTGGGGTTAAAATTATGTAAGGGACACAATTGTTGTCCCTTGGTCACTAGTGCAATGTGCTAGTCTCAAAGGGGGCACACTGGTTTCCAGGTGGCATAACTTGGGGAAATAGGGGCCTATATCCCTATAGGAAGGTTTGGGAATTATTTTGGGATGTATAAGGATGTGTAATACTTATATAAAATTTATATAAGGGTTGAACAAGGCCCTAATATAGGTTTGGGGATAAGATAGGGATGGGTGGTATCAAATAACATTCATTTCAATCAAGTGACATTTTATATGACTATAATAGTACATTATTATGTAATAATATATGCAATAATTGATCCAACACTCAATAAATTATTATACAATAATAAATGCCATTTAGATTTGATTCAACACCTCTAGACATTAATAAACAATATTATATAGCATTTTTAGTTACTTCAATACCTCAGGTTAATACACAACTAAATATGTAGGACTTATCTAATTCAATTTATGTATTCACACAAGTTATTGATTATAATTTATATATTTATATAAGATAAAATTAGTTATATAGCTTATTATGTTTATTTAACTGATTAATAGTTGAATTCTTTCATTTTTTGTTTGTATAAATGATAATTGATATTTTGGGTATCGTAACTTGTTTGGATTTTGTTATTGAGGTAGTGATTATAACTTTAGTACCCTATACTCAGATTGAGAAAGTAATTTGTCAAGTTGATATACTATTTTAATATTTTATATACATCATATTTTTAGTGTTTTTTCTTCCTTGGGTTTCCCCTCTCCTCTCATGAGAGATAGGGACATATGAAGAGAGAGGGAGACTAAGAGAGAGAACATTTCATTATCTCTCTCTATTTCCCATTATCACTATTTTTCTCTCTTTCTATCCCTCTCTTTCTCTTTATTTATGTAGAAATAATATTTTTAATTTATTTTATATATGTTATGTAGTTTTTATCTTTGATTTTTTTATATATGATGACATGTGATATTTTATTTTTAGGTGTTCTAAAAAGCACTTGGAGGTTTTAGAGAATAAAAGCATGTGGAGAAATGATCAGTCACAAGATAGGTATAAGGGCATGATGACTAACTCTCATGCCACTCTTTGGAAAATATGGCTTTGCACATGTGGAAAGCCATACTCTTAACCCACAATCTAAGCTTAAAAGAATTTATCATCATGACTTTAATTTGTAAGTCCCTTTTCTTTCTTGACTATTCAGATGACATCATCTAGAAATTCATCATCATGCCAGGTGATGTAATCACTTCTTAGGACCCATATATTTGTAAGGCAATTGGATCCCCTATTTCTTTCTTTGTATACATGATCAATAATAACTCCTTTGAAATGGTTGATAAGGGATTTGACATCATTAATGATTCCTAAAATGTTCCAAGATGATGGGGATAGGCCCGTAAGACAATTAATGATATTTATTGAGTCCCCTTCTATATGAATAAATTAAGAACCTAGTTTGACCACCTCTTCAATGCCCCATAAATCCACCAAAGCTTCCATAATGTGATTGGTTTGAATTCCAAGTGGCCATACATAAGCTGCTTTGATGTTTCTTAAAGAATCCCTAATCAAACCACCCACCCTAGTTGGACTAAGGTTCCCCTTTACAGCCCTATAAAAATTTAATTTGACCCACTGAGGAATGGGGGGAGACCATTTGATGAGAGATATATCCACCCCTTTATCCTAGGCTTTACTTGGGGGACCAAATTAAGTTGTTTAAAAGTTGAGGAAGAGTGTGGGGATATAAGATGATCAAAGGTGTGGGTAGAGATTGACTAATTTTCTTGCATGAAGGACTTGATCATTTTGAAGGTAGAATTAGGATGAGGTTGAAGACACTCAAATATGTAAGCATTCCTAGCTTTCCAAATACCCCAAACCATATTGGGTAGAGCTGGATTCCACTAGTGAGATAATGATGGTTCCTTCCAAGTGGGTTTCCATTGGGTAATTATGTCCAAAATAGATCCTATAAAAACCCCTAAAATGTTGGACTTGATAAAGAATCACTAAAATATAGTCCACCCAAATGATCAAAAAAGAAAGAGATGGTCCACTATTTTTGTTGCCTGTTTACAAAGAGAACATCTGATAGGGATAGTTATACCTCTTTTGATTATATTGCCCACTATTAAAATATTTTTTTGAGCTAACAACCAATAAAAGACATTGATTTTAGGAATGAGGTTTTTAATCTAGAGATATTTCCTATTAAAATCCTCCTCATCTAGATTCCACAGAGATAAGAATCCTAATTTTACTGAATAAATCCCATTGGGATTATGTTTCTAAACAAGTTTGTCTTCTCTAGGAACTGGACTAATATGAACATGTTGGATGGATTCATTTAGATTTTGGATTAGATGGGTTTGATGATGGTCTATTCCTAGTTTGGCTAAAGTTTTCTAGCACTTTTTCCCATTTCTAATTTCCCAATAATCCATCACTTTGAGTCCATAGTTAATCTTGAATAAAGCTATCAGTTTAGGGTCTTGGAAAGTGAATTATAGGGGGGTCAAGACCCATGAATCAATCTAAAAATTCACCATATTACCTCTTCTAAAATTCCATTTGAGACCTTTGTTAATAATGTTCTTACCCACCTGTAGAGATTTCCAAAAAGCAGAGCTGTTAATAAGGCCAAGCTCTACTAAAAAATGGAAACCTTTCCCTGAGGAGAGGTATTTAGCCCTAATGATTTTGGTCCATTAGTTTTCCTCCATAACTAATCTCTATCCTTGTTTCAACAAGAGGGATTGGTTCATGGTTGAAACCCTTCTTAGACCTAGACCTCCTAAGGAAATTGTGTGACAGGCATGGTCCCAAGAAATGAGTGGAAATCTAAATTTGTTCTTTGAACCTCTCCAAAGGAAAGTTTTATAAATAGTATCTACCTTGTTAGCAATGGATTTAGGAATGGAAAAAGTGGACATGAAATAAACTAGTATGCTCTGGAGGGAATTCTTGAGAAGTTGAACTTTATTAGCTTAAGTTAGGAGATTCCCTTTCCAGCCAGCCAACTTCTTCTGAATCTTGTTGATGAAGGGGATTTAGAAAGAAGGTTTTAATGGGCCCTCAAAATAGAGGGATTCCAAGATAATAATATGGTAAATTTATAATGTTACATCCCAAAATCTTTGTGACTTTAGATTAGAGAGCCGATGGAGTATTGATAAAGAAAAGAGAGCTCTTATTGAAATTCACACTTTGACCATACACCCCTTTGTACATCTCAAGGATATTCTTGAAACATCTAACTTTATAATCAAGGCTTCTCCCATAATAGTAGTGTCATCATCAAATTTTTGGTGGGTGACAAGCCTGGTGTTATGAACACAAGTGATTCCCTTGATAATGTTGGAAGATTTGGCTATAGAGATAAGTTGAATTAAATCTTCCACCAAGATGATAAACAACAAAATTAAAGTGAATATGGGTGGAGATAGAGATCATTTTGAACCAATTTCCTATTTTGACATTAATAAAAATGATCATGTTTGGTATAAAATGCTTAAATGGGGGTTGGCCCCATTTATGGAACATCTAGTGGGGCATTACACATTGCTCTCAAGGAATTTTACTTGTGGTTGGAACAACTGTGAGGTGAGAATACGTAGGCTAAAGATTAAAATTATAGAGGAGTTGATTAGGGAGACATCAAGAATGGAATGCCATGAAATAAATAAATTCAAAGATAAGCATCACAAGGAGGAAATCATGTAGATTTTCTTTAGTAAAGAAAAGGATAAACACAAGCCAAAACCTTTGTCCAACAAAGGTTACATGCGCATTGATCTATTAAGGAAATGGTCAAAGGTATGTCTCCAAATAATGTGTTATATCAATTTGGAAGTTAAACACACCATTCTCTACCTGCATCACTTCTTTTTCAAGGGCCATCTTGTCAGCATTCCTTTCTTTCTATTATAATCTTTAGAGGTTTCTATTTTAAATTTCAAGAAGAACCCTACCTTAGATCTTATCCACTAGGGTCTCATTTTTTTTCTAGTTAAAAGGGGGAACTAGTTTGGTCTAAGAAAATTTTAGAGGTAATTGATATTAACAAAGATAAGGAGGATTTGGAGGTAGAGGGTGCTCAATCCTTAGCTTCTGAAGAGGAGAATCAAGGAAAATAGTTGGGGGCTTATAGTGCCCATGATAAAAAACCATAAATTTTATTTAGGAAGCCCCTCTTTCACTTCTAAAGGAAAAGCTAATCTAGGGGCTGATGGCAACAAGGGTGTCAAATATTATCTATAAAAACTCCATAGCAATCCAAAATCTCCTTTGTAGATAAATTTTGGAGGAATTTGAGAGGTTAAGTAATTTCCTTGGTTTTAACAAATTTGTGGTTCATGATAGTAGGACTGTTGTGATCCACAACTTTGATGAGGAATCTTTCCAAAAGGACATTAGGGAGGAGGATACCTAGGTCACTGAGGAAATCATAAAAGAATCCCCTTGTGTGGACCTCAAAAGAAAGAAGCTAGATAATGAGGAAGAGAAATTCATTGGTAGTCGTACTAGAGGCAAATGCCACAAAAAATCTAATATAATGACCAAGAAATTAGTCACCAACTCTGAGTTGGAATAACTTTATTCTCTATGATTCTAGGTTGGGTCCTTTTTGATCTTCTATCTGACTATTGGTTGAAGTTTAGTGGATGTTAGGCTGATCGTCAGGGCGTTCACCCTTATCTTGTTTTGGGATTTGTTGCTATCTTTCATTTTATCTATTTTATCTCTTTTGTATTGGGTTTAGGTCCCTTCAACCCATCTTTAATTATCATATAAAAATGACATGTGATATTATTACACCATAAACACTAAAAAATTTAATTATAATGATGTAATTAATATTAAATTCATGTGTTATTATCTATCTCAATTTATGTAGAAATAATAACTTAAATGTTTTCTTAAAGAGGTTTACTTTTAGCTGATTCATAATTTACCTCTTTCATTTTGTTTGTACAAATGATGAAAAATGGTATGGATACATCACTTGGATTGTAAAAACATACAATTGATGTTTCATATGTGTCCCAAGATCTAGTATCTCCCCATTACCACCTAATTTACATAAAAATATTGGTGATAACATATAATAAAATTATCTTTTTTAAACTTCAAGTAATTATTTTATACATCATATCTATATTTTATTCACATATCTAACCCTATATATATTCTCTATAGGATTCTTCATCACTAGCATATTTGAGGTCATGCATCCCTAGGAACCCATTTAGGGGAAATGTGGTGGGTCCACAATCACCTTGTTAGAAAATTTTATTATTGGTAACTTTATCATTTTACATATATCATTTTAATGCATTATTTTCTAATTATTAAGTTGTGTAGATGTATTAGTTTTATGAGATCACATCATATAAATTTAATCCTTCAAAAGATGAGAGGAGATTATCTCCCCATAATAAGACATTCATATCCCTAGGTTTTACATGTATGGCAATGAGGCACAATTTATTTTGAGGAACTAATCAACAAGAGATCTAGTTATAGTTCTAGGGGTAGTTATAAGTGAAAATTATTTTTTATGTCGATATGGATAGTATTATAATCTTATATGGCCCACTTTTAATTCCTTTATGGCCTATTTTGTGTGTGTGTCTAAATATGTATACACACACACACATGTATATATACAAACACATATGTGTATATATATACATATATTTATATATGTATATGCATATATATACACAAATGTATATATACATATATATGTATATATGTGGTATGTGTGTGTGTATATATAGATATACATACATACATATATGTGTATATATATGAATGTATGTACATATATATATGTATGTATGTGTGAATGTCTACACACACATACACATTTGTATACATACATATATAGTATTCCATTATGGCCTATTTTATACGTCATTATGGCATAATTTGGATACATCTACATACTATCTGATGTAGCTATTTGAATCATACACTAATATAATTTTTGTATGCAAATTTAATTTTTATATGTATAAATTATTTATTGTTGTTGTTGTACATTATCCTTCTTCATATTAGTCATAAGTGAAGAAATTTTCATAGCATGGTTATGTCAATGAACAAATATGTAATGTTTAACATTCATTTTTTTTGAAACCATGTATAGAAAAAGAGTAAGCTTATAACATATTTTAATCAAATTGATAAGTTGTTTTTTAGTCTTTGTGACATGTATATTTAAAATTAAATAATTTTGTAATGTGAATTCCATATAGACAAATTGTAATATATATAAATTCCACACAAAATTCCATTAAACACCCCTATATTTTTATCTTATGTTATTTCCCCTAATTTTCCATTTGCCAAACTATTATAAACTTGTAGGCAATTGTACATATCCCTAAATATAAACTTGTCATTCTTAAGGGGTAAAACAAAATGAAATTTACATAGTCCTAGTAGTGAAACCATGAGGGGTAGAGAAAAAAAATATAAGATCCCAAAGTTGAAAGGGGAAGTGTTATAAGAATATCACAAAGGATTTTATTCCAATCATGATGAGGAAGACATAGTGTTAATTTTTCAATCCAAGTTAATACTTGCTTTAAAGACCACAATTTGGTTAGTATAATTCAATTTTTTTGAAATGCACATCTAATTAATAAACCACTTTCACAAACACATCTAGGTCAGTGTATAAACACACTAATGACCTTTTCATCCTTTTTAAGCATCTAGACTCAAAAAAATTAGGTCATTTAATGCATCCCTAAACACAAACTTGTCATTATTTATGGGAAAATATTATAATTATAATTAGTCATTACAATGAAATAATAAGGGGTAAAGATAAATATAATATTTTAACTTTATAAAGGAAATTCCTATAATAACCTCATATATTATTATATTCCATTGTTTATGAGGAAGATACAACAAAACATTTTATCTCATAATAAAAACTTGCTTTAGGGAGCACAAGTTTATTAATATAATGGGTAACCTTTGAACCGCACACCCAATAAAAATTAATTTGTGGACACACCCAAATGGGTGTATAAATAAAATAAAACCTTATAACACCCTATGTCAGACCCTAGACTAAAAACATTTATGTGGTTAGATGCATCCCTTAAGAGATTTTTTGTTTCTTAAGGGGAAACCTAGAACAAACTTTCCACAAAAAATTACAAGATAACTGTAAGGGAGAGATTTGAATTTTAATATTTTCATATAGTTTCATGAGGGATTACATTAAAAACACCATATATTATTATATTTCACTCTTAGTTAGGAAGAAATGATGGCATGTTTTCTCTCACAACAAAAACATTCTTTAGAGACCAAACATTAGTCAGTACAATGCTCAATTTTTAACTAGGATTTGAATCAATGAACTGTCTTCATAGACCCATCCAAATGTGCATGTAAATTAAATAATTATTTATTTAAACCCTTTATTAATCCTTATATTCCAAACTCGTATGCATTTAAAATAATCCCTAAAGAGAAACATTTTGTTTTTAAGGGGAAAATATAACAAACTTTGCGTAACCCTTGAAATGAAACAATGAGGGGTGCATACAAACCATAATATGATAAAATTACATGGGGATTACTATAATCAGAATATAATATTATCTTCTACTAATTAATATTAATAAATAACATCACATTAAATCTCAAAATGAAAACTTGATCTACGTGCCCAACCATGAACCATCTTTGATTACGTGTCCAATCCATGAACCATCTTCATGGACATATATATATATATATATATATATATATATATATATATATATATATATATATATATATATATATATATATATATATATATATATATATATATCACCCTCAATCATCCTTTAAACTCTAAACTTTTAGGTGGCCAAAGGCATCCATAAAGTGAAACTTGTCACTCTCAAGGGAAAAAAACAAAACAAACATTGTGTACATTTTTTAAGGAAACCATGAGGGCTAGATACAAAACTTAATATCATAAAACTACATGGTAATTTACTATAATCACCCATAGGAATATAATATTCCACTCATGATGAGGAAGAAATTATGTCATGTTTTTTCCCATAATGAAAAACTATTTTAGAGACCAAATGTTAGTTAGTATAAAGTAGAACTTTTGAACAATGCATATAATAAATGAACACTATTGTTGGACACACTTATATGGGAATATAAATTCATTAATGAATTTTTTTCCAACCTATGATGGTCACTCAACTTAAAACATTTAGGTGGTCAAACACATCCCTAAATAGATTTTTCTTGTTCTTAAGGGGAAAAATAAATAAAATTTACAAAATTATTAAATTGAAACTATGAGGGGTAAAAATAAAATTTAGGCTCATAAATTTTCATGGGTTATTCCTATATGCACCCATTGGAGGATTTTACTTTATTTACCATGAGTAAAAAACATCAAAACATTTTCTCTCACATTGAAAACTTACTTTAGTGACAAAACATTAGTTAGTATAATTTGAAATGTTTGAATTGTGCATATAATTCATAATAAATAAAAGAATAACATTATTATTCACTCATTCATACCCCATAATGTAAAATCGTATTTGACTAGAGGCATCCATGAAGAGAACTTGTCATTCTTAAGGGTAAAAATTAAATTAAATTTACATAGCCACATTATAATAAAACTATGAGGGGTAGAGATGAATTGTAATATTATATAGATGAATGGAGATACCTATAATCAAAATATATTTTAATATATTCCATTAATTATGAGGAATAATTTATGACACATTTTCTCTCATGATAGTAACTTGCAAAAGGGACCAAAAGTTGGTGAGTATAAAGTCAAACTTTTGAATTGTGAATCCAATTAATGAACTATATTCATGAAGACATATAAATGGGTGTATAAATTCAATAAATACATTAATATAACCTATTTTATTCACTTAAATATAAATTTTCATGTAGTCTATGGCATCCCTAAAGATAAACCACTCATTTTTAAGGAGGAAAATAGAGCAAACTTTGTAAAGCTATTGCAATGAAACCATGTGGGATCAAAACATAACATCCTAGTGTTTAATAATATATTAATATAATAACCCATATTTTATAGTATTATACTCATATTATAAAAAAATAAAAACATATTTTATTTTGCAGTAAAAAGTTGCTTTAGGGATAAAATTTGGTTAGTATAACACAACTTTTAAACTGTGTACTCGATCAATGAACTATATTTGTGAAATGTTCAAATGGGAGTATAAACATAATAATGGCATGTTATTTCCCTTCATCAGATACTAGTATTGAAAATTTTATGTGATTATACACATCATTTAAGAGAATCTTTTCATTTTTAAGGTTAAAAACATAGCAAAATGTATGGAACGATTGGAGGAAAACCATGAGGATAGAGATGAACCATAAACTCCTATATTTTTATCATTGATTCATTTAATAACCAAATATATGGTTATATTACATTAAATATTAGGAGGAAATATAGTCTCATCTTCTTTTTAAGTGAAAGATTACTCTAGGGACAAAATGATAGTCAATATAAAGTGTAACTTTTGAATCACACACCCAATTGATGAACTACCTTTGTGGACATGTTTATATGGTAATATAAATTTAATAATGGAATTTTTATACCCTTTTTATCCTCCTAATTTTGAAACTTTTAGGAATCCAAACACATCATTTAAAATAATATTTTAATTCTTATGGGGAAAATGTAACAAGATTTTCATAGTCACTGCAATAAAATCATGGGGGGTAGAGACATACCATAAGATCCAAAAGTTGAATGGAGTATAACTATAATCACCTAAATAATAATTATCTTTGACTCTTGATGAGGAATGAATGATATTACATTTTCTCTTGTAGTGAAAACATGATTTAAAGGCAAAATTTTGGTTAGTATAATACACAATTTTTAAATGATCTGCCCAATCAACGAACCATGTTCACAAACACATAGAGTTGGGATTATAAATAATATAATGTAATTTTTATACCTTATATCATATCTTGGGTCTAAAACTTATAGGTTACCAAATGCATCCTTTGAAATAATCTTGTTGCTCTTAAGGGTGAAAATAGGAGCAAACTTTCTGTAATCATTATTAGAAACCTATGAGGGGTACAAAAAAACCATATGTTCATAAAATTGAAAGGTGAATTACTATAATCATCCATATAGTATTATATTTAGATATGTATTATGAATAAATTTAAGCACATTTTATTTAATAGTGAAAAATGGATTTATGGACCATAAGTTGGCCAATATAATGTTAACATTTGAGCCATACACAAAATATATGAACCATATTCATTAACACATACAAATGGGAACATAATTTATATATTTGAATTCATACATGCTCATTCATTCCTAAAACTCAAAAATTTTAGGCCTCCAAAAACACTCCTTAAAATAATCTTACCATTCTGAAGCATAAAATAAAATGAACTTTGTGTAAACATTTTGAGAAAATTATGTTGGTAAAAATGAATAATAATCTCATAAAATATCATTATGGAGTAATATAATCACCATAATAATTATTATATTCCACTCACTATGAGGAATAAATGGTGCCACATTTTTTATCACATAAAAAACTTGCTTTAGGGACCAAAATTTGGTCAGCATAACACACAACCTTTGAACTTCATACCTGAATAAAAAAACCATATTCATGAACATGTATAGATGATAATATAAACATAATAATTTACTTATTTATCTCTAATTTATCCATCTAACTCAAAACTTTGAGGTGGTCGGACACATCCCTTAATAGAATCTTGTCTTTCATAAATGGAAAAATGGAATGGACTTTGCACTACCATTATAAAAAAATCATGAGGGGTAGAGATGAATCATAAGATCTTATAATTTAAAATGGGAATTATTCATATCATAATAGATTAATATATTCCACTTATGTTGAGTAGGAAATGACAACCTACTTTCTCTCATTGAATTTTTTCTGTCAAGGCTAAAATTTGGCCATTATAATGTGTAAATTTTGAATCATGTGCTCAATCGATGAACTATATTTATAGACACATTAATAAGGGTGATTAAATGTAATTATATCCCTAATATACCATCCATCAACAAAAACACTTAAAAAATTTAGGCATCCAAACACATGTGTTATGACAATATTGTCATTTTTAAGGGAAAAAACGGAAGATACTTTGTGTATACACATAATATTTTCAAACCTTTTATCACTTAATGACACTTTGTATCTTGTAAGAACCCATCGAGTCTCAATATCTCTGAGTGCAATCCCAAAAGGGTGCACCAAGAAAGGGGTGGGTAGATCATTAGTGCTTCCTAAGATTGTTATCCCTTTTTCCACTTGTTATATACACACTTTTCTCTTGAAAATAGTTCTCTTAATCTTGTTCTTCTCTATTACAAACTCTCCAATCACTTGTCACATTTTGTCCCTCTTTTCCTAACCTTGACCCCCTTTAGATTATTCACTATACTAGGTTGAACCTATCAACTCTGTATCATTTTCAGCCTCAGTTTCTTATACTATGTTGATTGGGTTGACCCTATACAATTTTGGGTAAAATTCACTTAGGTTCTAGGTTGGCTCTTCACCGACCTAGCCCGTGACCTATTGAATTTTTGTCAAAAATTGTTCTAGGTTGATTGGGTCAACCTTGTTAGCTAAAAATTTCATAAGGGATTAGGTTTAAATCTACCTATATATACAAGCTCATTTCACCATTATTTAGACAAGAGAAGAGGAAGTAGGAGCTATTGTGCATCTACTTATCCACCATTCTACTTGAGGAGAAAGCTTAGGGTTTCATACTTTCTTTGGAGATATGGATCTTATCTTGTGGAGAAGTATTTTAGATGCATTGATAGATTGTATAGCCTAGAGCTATTTTGTCTTTGTCATCCCTACATACCACAACAGCATCCTGTGTAACACCTTGGCCAAAGAAGAGATTGAGGCTCGGTGGGTTCATCTTCAAAAGTAAGTATTCCTAACTTTGTTCTTCTTTTGTAAGAGTAGATAGATATGAATTTTTACTTCTCTTCCATGAATTAGGATTCTCTATATATTAACATGAGTATATGTCTCTTATTCATGTTTACTTTTATTGTTTCTAACCCCTACTTTGTGCCACAAGATTTGGTGAGCACTAGATTAGATTTTACTTTACTTGTTATTAGTTTAGTGAATATAAAAAATAGGACTCCCTTAGGGTTATTGTGTGATTGTGCATAATTAGAGGCTTTAGAACCCTCCCTACCATAGTGTATTATGGTAATATATCCCCTAATCGGGTCTAGTAGATCCCCATATTGGTCATGTTCCTAACTATCTAATGTATCCCCAATTGAAAGTGTATGGTATGATATATCTTCTTCTAATTAGGATTGATTTATAGATATGATGCATTTTTGATTGCATACATTCTGGTGAACCTGATGTGAATCTAAACTTTGTAGGTTTTATTTCATGTTTTTGATTATTTTATCATTTTATTTTTATATTTTTTCAATACTGGGTCGATAGTATTGATATAGTTCTAACTTCTATGTGTAGATTTAACACACATTCACATCAATATGACTCTATTCTATCTATGTAGGTTTTTCATTAGGTATAGTCTACTAGGTCAACTTAGTTGACATAATACACTTTCAAACTTATAGATCAAGCTACTATGTTGACCCAGTCAACATGATATACTTTAAAACATTAGATTAGGATACTAGGTTGACCCTATCAACTCTATATATTTACAAACTTCTAGAAAACATACTAGGTTGACTCTATCAACATAGTACATTTTATAGGTTTTCAACAAATAAGGAATTTCAAATCTAGGTTGACCTAATTGACACAATTAGCATAATTTACAATTATAAATCAGGGCACTTTAACAACAATCTCATTTTCCTCTACATCTTCCAACCCACGAAGGTTACTTTCTATCCTTCTTTATCATTTATATTATTCATTGTAGTTCTATTTTTCACAATTTTTAGTTTTAAAACTACCCTTGTATAGTCAACTAGGTTGACCCTATCGAATTAGTTTATATTTTGTATTCTATATGGAAAATTAGGTTGACACTATCAACGTAGTTCTTTTTTAGACCCTTGATTCTATAGTATAGAATTGACACTATCGACATTGTTCTATAATATCTTCATACACTATCATTTGATCAACATTATACTATGTTTTAAATTTGGAATTAACACTTATATGCTAGTAATAAGCTCACACTTTCATTTCTTGTTGATTACATGCTTAGAATAGATATCATAGTCTAATTATGTGGTTTTTCAATATACTATTTAGTTAAACTATTTTTTCTTTTATGCACACACTACCAAATCATAAAGTCTTAAAATGCATTTTAACAATTGTCTACCCAAGGCCTACCTACTTGGATTTCATCACTAAGGGGGAAGCTAAATTGGTTTTTTATCCAAGTATAAACATGTGTTTAATGGTATATATTGGCTAAGCACCTGATATACTTATCTCTATGGTGTGTGAAGTGAGGGGGTAGGCCCCAATACCAATCTAATACCATTGCCAATATAGATCCATTTCAGACTAGACATCCTAAAACCATCCTTAGATTTATTTCTAGTTCCTTGCTTATAGTCAAATTCCTATCAAATAAAAAATTATTCTAATAATCTAACAACATTCAGGATGACCACTTAGTTAGGTTTTACTTTCCAAGTTTATTGCTTGCTCTTTGCTTAATTTTATGCTGTATTACAAAAACATACATTAGCCAGCATTGGTACAAGGTTTTGTGTTGTGTGCCTTAATTGGATCAACCTCATTGACCTTATTGATTATGTTTCCTTTCATTCTTACTTTCAAAATTACTTAATTTTTTTTTTCTTGTTTCAATACACAATCATTCTAATTGACATAGTCTCTTACAGACTATCTATTTTTCCACTACCTAATGTACTAGGTTGACTCTGTCAACTCTATACACATTTTTAGACTCTATTTACTATATTAGGTCAACTCTATACTCTTTTTTAGCCTTTATTTATTATACTAGGTTGAATCTATCGACTCTATACACTTTTTAGCCTCTATTTCTAGTACTAGGTTGACCTGTCAGCTCTATATAGTTTTTAAACCCTATTTTCTATACTAGGTCAACCCAGTTGACTCTGTATAATTTTCTATCTCTTTCTATTTCCTTGGTTTTACATATCTCTTGCCTTGTTTAGTCCTTCTTCATGATTAACTTCATGTTTAAAGACAACACTGAGTTGAATTCAATAGATATGATGAGTTTTACCAACCTTCATAGGGTCTCCCATAATCATATTAGGGATCCACTCCTAAATGAGAGTAATGTTCATATAGCCACTCACACAATAAACTATGGGACCCCTCATTCCTCTTCACTTCAAAATCATCTCTTCTCACTTGAATATCAACCCAAATTAGAGTATACCCTTGAAATGATCTTCTTTATCTTTGAATTTACTCAATATTGAGGAAAGGATCCTTCTACCATTTACCATCTCATGATTAGTGGTCAAGTTGAAGAGCCTCATTAACCTTCTCCCACATTATCACATGGATTTAGGGATACTAGTTTCTTTTATTCTCAACCTCTTTCCTCTATTTTGAGCCCTTATCATATCATGACCTCTTCTTTTTTAACTTCTTCTACCTCCATGCCTAGTATATCCACTAACATGTTAGGTTCTACATCTGGTGGGCCTCTCCTATGACCCACTCTCCTTAATCCTTCCAATAGTGCATCATTTGCTACCTAAGGTGATCATGATTCTAGTGCTTCCTCTTCTCACCCCTTCACTATTTCATCTTTTACCACACAAGTAAATTTTTCTACTAGTGCCTCATCATCTAATAGTTCCTCTCAAGCTCCTATCAACACCAATAGTGGTACCCAAGCCACTAATACCAACTATAATGCTAATAATGTCAATCAAACAAATCAAATCTTATTAAAAATGCTTAATCAAATGAATAATTTTAAAAATCAAAATATAAATCAATTAATGAGGATGCAAAATCACCTTCTCCATCTTCAAACTCACCCTCAACCAATGCCTTGGGGCATGTATAATCAAAATGTTCCCCCACCTCCTCTTCGAGATTCCCATGGAAATCTCATCCTTCAACCTTCTCTTGTCAATAAAATAATTAAACATATTCAAAATGATCCTCTTACATCTCAAATTACTAATATTGATATAGGAGGTATCACCCATACAATTTCTTACAATGGATCAACTGATCCTACTCTTCATCTAAGAACATCTAGAAATCTCTATAAAGACTAGGTCAAACTAAATACCTTTGTTTTTACCAAGATCTTAGCCAAAAAACTCATGGGTGATGCTTTAGATTGGTACTTAAAACTCATTCTATTACTAGTTTATAAGATTTAATAAATTATCTAGTCCAAGATTTCCAAACTAGTGATATTTTTGAGGATACCTTGGCCCATTTTATCAATTATAAGTGAATTGAAAATGAAACTACCAAAGATTTTGTTAAAATGTGGAAAACATTGTCCAAAAAATGTGAACATAACATGGCCAATGATAACCTTTTCCATCTCTTTACCAATGCTCTTTTTCTCAAGTTTCAATATCGATTCCACACTCTCTCTCCACATACCTTGGAGGAGGCCATTGACCAAGAAAATCGTTAATATTTCCTTATAAATCAATTCAAACCACCCCATATTTCTATGGGTACTCATATCTTACTCAATAATAAGAATCATCATACTACCAATGATGGTGTCATAGACTCTTATGACACCATTCACACTATTGAAGCTGTTATTCCTAACCAATCTTTAGAACTAGCTCCCACTTCTCAATAATTCACCAATCCTCATTTATCTTCACCTAATAACATCAATGTTCACAAAACTTTATCCTCAGATGAATTACTACAATGTATACCTAGTCTTACCCCATGATAACCTGATCCCACTCATCCTATGAAATCTTGGTACGATCCCAACAAGTTTTGTTGGTTTCATGATAGTTTGGGTCATTCTCATGAGACGTGTAGGTATCTTCATGATTTGGCTATGGATTTTCTTCTTGGTCTTAATTTTGATCATGATTCTATCATTAAAAAATGCCAACAAGCCTATGACATTGATTTTAAATCCCATGAAACCAATACTAAATCCCAAGCTTTGAATCAAGCTAATTCTCATTTGGCCATCTATAAAGACCCTCTTCCAAATCACCAAAATCACTAAGATAACCAAGACAAGCCCACCCCTTCCACCAACAATGTAGAAAGTCTTATTGTGCCAAATCTTGAAGAGAATGTGGTTAATATGACTAATATTTGAAGGGTAGATTATTTCATTTATCTTTAACCTATCTACACCCCTCCATTATCTCACATATTTTGTGTTATCCAAGATTCTTTTTGAAATCACTTAAATGAGTTGGGGCAAGTTGACCTTATAACTTTTAATGACCCAATTTTGACTCCTCCCTTAGATAACACTTTTCATTCTATTTCTACCATCCTTCTATCTTATTTACTTAATACCAATGATAATTAAGCTTATATTAACACTTATTGTAATGATTTTCTAAACCAACCTACATTAACCACTTCATCTTCTCAACATAATTCAAAACCTTTCTCTAAATGTTCTCCCTCTTATCAACATAAATTCTAATGTACTTCATCTCCTCCTTCTGAAGACCTCCTTCAATACTATGCACCTATTTATAAAAATCTTCTTATGGGTTATGATGAGTGGGATTCCATCATGGAACTCACAAATATCTCATCTCAAATTAGATTTATTGAACTTATGAGGACCTCTCTGCATCATCAAAAGCATCTCATGTAACTCTTGTTTGAAATAGACATCCCTCATCCTCCCCTGGAAGGATGTTGAACAACCTTATCTAGATCTAAAGATAACATACTATAATAATATGAAGAGATGTCCATCCATGTTGATGAAACAATGGACACTTCTCTTTCCTTAAAATTTCCCATCAATTCTGTGATTCTTGATGAGATTCTAGTTCATGTGAATGGTCTTCCTCTATTCATTAGTGTCCAAATTGGTGATATCTAAGTCAAGTATTCCTTGATTGATGAGGGTGTCAGGGATGCGAAACACCGGAAGCATACAATTGATTACCAAACTTCAAGCAACTTAATATGCGAAAATAAACTAGAATCACCAAGTAACTAGAATTCAGAATAACACAACATATGAGAGACAATACACAACTTGTATTAACACTTTATACAGAAAAGAATACAATAAAGAAGATGCCACTTCTTCTCCACCACCTTACAGAGGTTTCCCACACCTCAAGTGAACAGTAAATCTTCTCCCCAAAGCTCTCCCTCTCATAGGTCCCAACACCCAACTCAAATACAGAGTTGGTGTTCACCTCCCGTGCTCCACGCACACCACAAGTGCTCCACGCACTCCACAAGCACTCCACGTGCTCCACAAGTACTCAAGGTACTTCAAGTAGATCTCCCATGAATCTGCAACAACTTGCAATTCAATAGACCATACTTATGGAAGGAACACCCTTGCCTTCCTCTCTTGCTCTATCCAAGTACACACCTGTACTCCAAGTAGATCCTACCTGATACTGCTCCCTGTTGTGTTGCTGTCTATATGATCTTGCACACCTGCAAATCAAACAATGGTTTTGCTCACCTGTGAACCTCGACCTTGCACACACATACACCTGCAGATCAACGATCTTACTTACCATGTAGATCTCCTATATAGGCCATGCAACTGTGACCAAGATCCTACACTCCTGAAGAATCCAGCTGACTCTCCAAACCAGCACCAACACACCTGGTACTGAGGCACTAGGAGGAACGCACCATTGCTCTACCTCACACATAAAAGGAGCTTATAATTATGCTCTCTTACTCCCTAGCACACTTTTCCAATACAACCATGAGTCTATTATATAGATCTCATCCAAACAATAATTAGACATCTAATTACAATAATTAGATCCGCAGCTCTCAGTCTAAAAATAGATCTCTTCATGCAAACACTTGGTTCGTTAGCTAACTACCCATAAATAGCTCACAGTTGAACCACACAGGCGACTGACATCGGTCCCTATCTGCCTGGAGGTGACCGACATTGGCTGATATATGACCGACATCGGTTGCTTCCCTTTGCTATCCTGCCGACGTCGGCTGATCAGACTGACCCCAACTTCTCTGCAACTCAGCAACCTTCAGCAACCTCCTCTCCTGTTTGCATCAGTGAAGCTTTTAGCTCCACAATCCTAACAATCTCCCACTTGGAGATAAACAGTTGCACTATACCTGTACCTGTACTCCATCTAATCTGTTTCTTGGTTTGTATCCCTCTTCAAGCTCCCACCTGAAGACAACACACCACACAACCTGTGATGTACCTCCTATCATCCAAGTACCCTGCCACATCCGAACCTACAAATACATGTAGTGAAGTCCTGACCCTGCATAGCAACACCTGCTGCCGGTCCCTCTCAAAAAAAAAAACTTGAGAACCCACTTCCCTGAATTGGCTCCTAACTCTGACAGCTCCCACTGCATGGGAATATTCAGGTCTATACCAGACCTCATGTGATTTTAGACACTGTACCTGTCCAGCCCTTAGTGTGCTCCGGCTCTGCATCCTGAACCTTGCCAACACCTGATTCACATCAGCTCCCACTCGAGACAAAATCAACCTGTGATCTCCATGCCTCCCATGTCAAAGAATTCTGCTGCTCAAAACTCCTCCTGACATGCCACTGAACTAATCTTACCCTTAGCTCAGTAAAACCCTGTATGTACACCCCTGCTAGCTAGCATACTATCCAAATACAGCAACAGAATGATGTCATGACCATCATCCTCCTGGTAAGTCAAACCACAGTAGTTACCCTGACATCGACTGAAGCCATGCTTCGTCCTCCACCTGTCAAAACCTGTACCACTGTCCTGCAGCTACCTCAAGACCATATGCCTGGTCTTCCGTCTCACGTATCCATTCTCTCTATTCTTCTACTAAGGAATCCATTCATCTCTGTGCTTTCATCCAGCTGGCAAACCTACCAGAACACCCGTCTGGTTTTGCATCATAATCCTGCCTAACTCCCACCTGTTTCTTGGATCCTTCCTGCTCTACAATCAGCAACAAGTATGAAGAAGAGGAACACAAATTTGAGGGCCTACTTATGCCTTCAGTCCTCCATATGGGTGTTTGAGACTCCTTGACAGCATGCTGTCCACCCAAAATTTATTACAGTGATCGACCTCGGTCACTCCATAGTCTGCATCTGACCGACGTCGGTTCCATGCATCTGTACCTGACTACCAACCTGCCAGCGCTGGTGTCCCTTTTGTCGATGTTAGTCCTAATGACCGACATCAGTCTTACTTACTACTGACATCGGTCCCCTTGACCGATGTCAGTCTTACTCTACCTGACATCGCCGGCTTCGGTCTGCACATGACCGACATCGGCACCTGTCTGTTTGACACCGGTTCCTCCTGACCGACGCCGATGTCTGTGTTCGCCTGTGAGTGATGACTTTTCACCTATGAGCTCCTTTGGATCAAAACCCATGTCCAAACTGCTCTGCTCAGAAGTATCTAGCACCATCCACTGAACTCTATCCGCCATCTCCTCCAAGAACACCAAGGCTTTCTAGTTCTTAAGCCTATCAAATATATCTATCTTCCGCTTAAGAACATGCATCTCCTTCCTGCTCATGTGACCAAGCCTACGAAGCCATGTCTCCACAATAGAAGAAGAATTAGTAATATAAATAAGTAGATAAAGTATACCTGTTTTCTTACCACCAGCTAATTCAAGTGCAACTACTGTGAGAGTTCTTGTGCATCTCTCATCACCCAATCTTTCTGAAAAAATTAGCCATATCTCCAAACCTGGGACCTGCATGACCTTCATCAACACTTGTGTGTTGGCCGCCTGCAATTTCAGCTTCACTTCCCCTTTGCCAATTCTTTGGCAAGGCTTACCAGCTCCTCTACCTGGGGCTGCATGGAAAGAGGCAACTGAATCTTTTATCCAAGATTCAACTTTATCTAAGAAACCTGCAAACACATCCTGTGCAACAACACCTGCAACATCTATATCTTCAGTTTCTTCATGCTGATCTGTTACCAACCAACAATGTTCTTTTACCTGCACTTTCTTTCCATCGGACCATGAGTAACCATCTGTGCTTTTCAACTCCTCCATTCTTAGCTTACTTTGATCTGCCGTTGCTCTACTCCCACTCAATCAGAAACCCCTGAGAGTGCCCTGTAACCAAAACACAACCTACTTCCTGCAACCTTAGCTCTGATACCACTTGTTGGTATCAAGCTCAAGAACCTACAACCAAGGCTCTGATACCACTTGTCAGGGATGCGAAACACTGGAAGCATACAATTGATTACCAAACTTCAAGCAACTTAATATGCGAAATTAAACCAGAATCACCAAGTAACTAGAATTCAGAATAACACAGCATATGAGAGACAATACACAACTTGTATTAACACTTTATACAGAAAAGAATACAATAAAGCAGATGCCACTTCTTCTCCACCACCTTACAGAGGTTTCCCACACCTCAAGTGAACAGTAAATCTTCTCCCCAAAGCTCTCCCTCTCACAGGTCCCAACACCCAACTCAAATACAGAGTTGGTGTTCACCTCCCGTGCTCCAAGCACACCACAAGTGCTCCACGCACTCCACAAGCACTCCACGTGCTCCACAAGTACTCAAGGTACTTCAAGTAGATCTCCCATGAATCTGCAACAACCTGCAATTCAACAGACCATACTTATGGAAGGAACTCCCTTGCCTTCCTCTCTTGCTCTATTCGAGTACACACCTGTACTCTAAGTAGATCCTGCCTAATACTGCTCCCTCTTGTGTTGCTGTCTATCTGATCTTGCACACCTGCAAATCAAACAATGGTTCTGCTCACCTGTGAACCTCGACCTTGCACACACATACACCTGCAGATCAACGATCTTACTTACCATGTAGATCTCCTATATAGGCCATGCAACTGTGACCAAGATCCTACACTCCTGAAGAATCCAGCTGACTCTCCAAACCAGCACCAACACACCTGGTACTGAGGCACTAGGAGGAACGCACCATTGCTCTACCTCACACACAGAAGGAGCTTATAATTATGCTCTCTTACTCCCTAGCACACTTTTCCAATACAACCATGAGTCTATTATATAGATCTCATCCAAACAATAATTAGACATCTAATTACAATAATTAGATCTACAGCTCTCAGTCTAAAAATAGATCTCTTCATGCAAACACTTGGTTCGTTAGCTAACTGCCCGTAAATAGCTCGCAGTCAAACCACATAGGCAACCGACGTCAGTCCCTATCTGCCTAGAGGTGACCGACGTTGGCTGATATATGACCGACATCGGTTGCTTCCCTTTGCTATCCTACCGACGTCGGCTGATCAGACTGACCCCAACTTCTCTACAACTCAGCAACCTTCAGCAACCTCCTCTCTTATTTGCATCAGTGAAGCTTTTAGCTCCACAATCCTAACAATCTCCCACTTGGAGATAAATAGCTGCACTGTACCTGTACCTGTACTCCATCTAATCTATTTCCTGGTTTGTATCCCTCTTCAAGCTCCCACCTGAAGACAACACACCACACAACCTGTGATGTACCTCCTATCATCCGAGTACCCTACCACATCCGAACCTAAAAATACATGTAGTGAAGTCCTGACCCTGCATAGCAACACCTGCTGCCGGTCCCTCTCAAAAAAAAAAAAAACCTGAGAACCCACTTCCCCGAATTGGCTCCTAACTCTGACAGCTCCCACTGCATGGGAATATTCAGGTCTATACCAGACCTCATGTGATTTTGGACACTGTACCTATCCAGCCCTTAGTGTGCTCCAGCTCTGCATCCCGAACCTCACCAACACCTGATTCACATCAGCTCCCACTCGAGACAAAATCAACCTGTGATCTCCATGCCTCCCATGTCAAAGAATTTTGCTGCTCAAAACTCCTCCTGACATGCCACTGAACTAATCTTACCCTTAGCTCAGTAAAACCCTGTATGTACACCCCTGCTAGTTAGCATACTATCCACATACAGCAACAGAATGATGTCATGACCATCATCCTCCTGGTAAGTCAAACCACAGTAGTTACCCTGACATTGACTGAAGCCATGCTTCGTCCTCCACCTGTCAAAACCTGTACCACTGTCCTGCAGCTACCTCAAGACCATATGCCTGGTCTTCTGTCTCACGTATCCATTCTCTCTATTCTTCTACTAAGGAATCCATTCGTCTCTGTGCTTTCATCCAGCTGGCAAACCTACCAGAACACCCATCTAGTTTTGCATCATAATCCTACCTAACTCCCACCTGTTTCCTAGATCCTTCCTGCTCTACAATCAGCAAGTATGAAGAAGAGGAACACAAATTTGAGGGCCTACTTACGCCTTCAGTCCTCCATATGGGTGTTTGAGACTCCTTGATAGCATGCTGTCCACCCAAAATTTGTTACAGTGACTGACCTCGGTCACTCCACAGTCTGCATCCGACCGACATCAGTTCCATGCATCTGTACCTGACTACCAACCTGCCAGCGCTGGTGTCCCTTTTGCCGACGTCGGTCCTAATGACTGACATCGGTCTTACTTACTACTGACATCGGTCCCCTTGACTGACGTCAGTCTTACTCTACCTGACATCACCGGCTTCGGTCTGCACATGACCGACATCGGCACCTGTCTATTCGACGCCGGTTCCTCCTGACCGACGCCGGTGTCTGTGTTCGCCTGTGAGTGATGACTTTTTACCCGAGAGCTCCTTTGGATCAAAACCCATGTCCAAACTGCTCTGCTCAGAAGTATCTAGCACCATCCACTGAACTCTATCCGCCATCTCCTCCAAGAACACCAAGGCTTTCTAGTTCTTAAGCCTATCAAATATATCTATCTTCCGCTTAAGAAACATTCATCTCCTTCTTGCTCATGTGACCAAGCCTATGAAGCCACGTCTCCACAATAGAAGAAGAATTAGTAATATAAACAAGTAGATAAAGTATACATGTTTTCTTACCACCAGCTAATTCAAGTGCAACTGCTGTGAGAGTTCTTGTGCATCTCTCATCACCCAATTTTTCTAAAAAAATTAGCCATATCTCCAAACCTGGGACCTGCATGACCTTCATCAACACCTGTGTGTTGGTCGCCTGCAATTTCAGCTTCACTTCCCCTTTGCCAATTCTTTGGCAAGGCTTACTAGCTCCTCTACCTGGGGCTGCATGGAAAGAGGCAACTGAATCTTTTATCCAAGATTCAACTTTATCCAAGAAACTTGCAAGCACATCCTGTGCAACAACACCTGCAACATCTGTATCTTCAGTTTCTTCATGCTGATCTGTTACCAACCAACAATGTTCTTTTACCTACACTTTCTTTCCATCGGACCATGAGTAACCATCTGTGCTTTTCAACTCCTCCATTCTTAGCTTACTTTGATCTACCGTTGCTCTACTCCCACTCAATCAGAAACCCCTGAGAGTGCCCTGTAACCAAAACACAACCTACTTCCTGCAACCTTAGCTCTGATACCACTTGTTGGTATCAAGCTCAAGAACCTACAACCAAGGCTCTGATACCACTTGTCAGGGATGCGAAACACCGGAAGCATACAATTGATTACCAAACTTCAAGCAACTTAATATGCGGAAATAAACCAGAATCACCAAGTAACTAGAATTCAGAATAACACAGCATATGAGAGACAATACACAACTTGTATTAACACTTTATACAGAAAAAATACAATAAAGAAGATGCCACTTCTTCTCCACCACCTTACAGAGGTTTCCCACACCTCAAGTGAACAGTAAATCTTCTCCCCAAAGCTCTCCCTCTCACAGGTCCCAACACCCAACTCAAATACAGAGTTGGTGTTCACCTCCCGTGCTCCACGCACACCACAAGTGCTCCACACACTCCACAAGCACTCCACGTGCTCCACAAGTACTCAAGGTACTTCAAGTAGATCTCCCATGAATCTGAAACAACCTGTAATTCAATAGACCATACTTATGGAAGGAACTCCCTTGCCTTCCTCTCTTGCTCTATCCGAGTACACACCTGTACTCCAAGTAGATCCTGCCTGATACTGTTCCCTATTGTGTTGCTGTCTATATGATCTTGCACACCTGCAAATCAAACAATGGTTCTGCTCACCTGTGAACCTCGACCTTGCACACACAGACACCTAAAGATCAACTATCTTACTTACCATGTAGATCTCCTATATAGGCCATGCAACTGTGACCAAGATCCTACACTCCTGAAGAATCCAGCTGACTCTCCAAACCAGCACCAACACACCTGGTACTGAGGCACTAGGAGGAACGCACCATTGCTCTACCTCACACACAGAAGGAGCTTATAATTATGCTCTCTTACTCCCTAGCACACTTTTCCAATACAACCATGAGTCTATTATATAGATCTCATCCAAACAATAATTAGACATCTAATTACAATAATTAGATCCACAGCTCTCAGTCTAAAAATAGATCTCTTCATGCAAACACTTGGTTCGTTAGCTAACTGCCCGTAAATAGCTCACAGTCAAACCACACAGGCGACTGACGTCGGTCCCTATCTGCCTGGAGGTGACCGACGTCGGCCGATATATGACCGACGTCGGTTGCTTCCCTTTGCTATCTTGTCGACGTCGGCTGATCAGACCGACCCCAGCTTCTCTGCAACTCAGCAACCTTCAGCAACCTCCTCTCCTATTTGCATCAGTGAAGCTTTTAGCTCCATAATCCTAACAGAGGGTTCCATCACCTATATTGCGTCTCTTTATTTTATCAAAACCCTTAGATATTATGAATACAATCTCAAATTCACATGAAGGACATGTCAGGATATAATTGAAGGAAAATGACTCTTTTAGGTTGTGTGTATCTCCCCATTATTGTCCCACCTATCATTGTTCATGTGAAGGTGATGATATTTCACTTTCCTCTATCTTATAACATCTTTCTTGGTAGGCTGTGGACTCACCATATGATATTAATTACTTATTCTACCTACCAATGCATTAAATTCCCTCATAATGTAGCCATCTATAGGATTTTGGGTGACACTACCTTTAATATTTCAAATAATTATAAGACCATGGTGTCTTTAAGATTATTACTCTTGAACCTTTGCTCAGTATTCCATTCTTTGAGTCCTAACAATTTGACTTTCCCATCGATTCCACTCAAGGTTACAATGGTAATCTTGAACTCATTGGTAATATTCCCCCTAACCTCCTAGATTTCAATGATGATGAACCTGATGAGATCAACCTAAATATTAAAAATTATGATCTCTCACCTCATCTCATCTCTTAGCTTCTTACATATTTGAAACCTCATTCTCACAAACCACCTTGTGTTGACATCCCCACTATATTGACTAAGACTCAACATTCCATTCATCACACCTCATCAAATGATAATGTCATCCCTACCTACATCATTGATATTCATACACCTAATTATGATGATGGTTATACATTAGATGATCAATTATTAGGTAGTCTTGTTTAGGCCTATGATGTTGAGATTATTCATTATTGTTCCTCTTTACTTCAATATTTTAGTGATTCTTCCCATGTTCCATCATATAGTATTCCTAATATAGCATTTTTCCTCTTTATCATAGGGTATAGATGGTGTAGACACCTCTAGTTTATGAAGAACCACAAAGGATTATGCTTATGACTAGGCCTTACCACTTTGCTAGGTACCCTAACCCCTATAGCCTACTTATCCCTAAGTTGCATGTAACCCTCTTTTAGCCTTTTGTAGACCCCACCCTCCCTCAATAGATCCCACTTTAGATCTTATTCATGCTCTCACTTTAGTTGAGTCTATCCCTACTTTAGACCCTACCCCTCCCTTAGTAGAGCTTACTTTTTATCCTATTCCTACTCCTATTTTATTTGAGTCTATTCCTACTTCTGATCCCATTACTCCTTTTAACAAGGCTAGTCTATTTGCTTCACCAAAACCACCTTCCCTCAGTGATGGTTTGATTCCTTTACCACAGATAGCTTCATTTCCCACTAAATAGGCTAATGAACCTTCCCATAGCCTTTCCACTTTTTATACACCTTCTCTTATGAGTACCTCTACTAAGCCTACTCACAAGCATATCTATTTCTTCCATGACATAAATAATCATTCATCTATACATTATTACAAGCTATGACAATATATTAATATTTTGTGTCCTTCTATTCCTCAGTCCTTAGATAAGGCCATACCTCCCCCAAAGGTATTAAATGAGTATATTCCAAAGTATGGAGAGATGTATTATCTTTGACATTAATATGGTACCCATCATAGTGATCATTGCCACATCCTTCAGTGGTACCTTAAAGATCATATCTTAACTATTCCTACACCTTCTACCATTCCTCTCATAGGTTATTCTTGAAAGAAGGCTATCCCTTCTTCTCCCATGGTTCCACCTCTTATGGTTTCACCTCTTCTTATGGTCCATTTTTCACCTTCTAGTCCCCCACCCATGAACCCTTCACCCATGGACCTCCCCTCACTTGTGGATCCTTCTCCACCTATGAGTCCTTAACTTATGGATCCTTCTCTATCAATGATCCCTTATCATGTAGAGTCTACTCCCATGCATTCTTCTAATCATCCCTTAAATGATATCCCTCCTCAGCATGATCCATCAAGAATTTGTACCTTTTATATTAAGTATATTATATGTGAAGTATTTTCTTAGTGCTGAAGATAGATGAGACATTAGCTACAATTCACATCTAACTTCATAAAGACTTATCAGATATTTTGGATAAAATGTGTGGGAAAATATATTAGTACTTATGAGCACATGCATGGTTTTCTTCCATTTTCATTTTGATTGGACATGTGATCTAATCTTATCTTTATCTCTTTGTTATATCATTTGACATTGTGTCAAATTCTTATTTATCTTACATGATATCTTTTGTTTCACACTTTATATTACTTATAATGTCATTTATGTTTACATATGGTTATCTTCTTTATCATTACTCTCTATTTATTCTTGAGTTTAATTCTTAAAAACTCCCTTATTTTATTTTCATTATTGTTTTCTTTGTTATCTCTATATACATGGATAATTATCATTGTGACTTTTTTATACAACCCTGGTTCCTTTTAGTCATTCCTTATATACCATGTGAGGAGTTAGCAAACAATTAATTGTATTATAATCTCCTTTCACCAGTCCACTTTGGATCTCCTTTTTCCCTTTATTTAATTTTTAAAAACTAATCATATACATGGTTGAGACTTGAGATAACATGTTGGTTCATTATTAATCCTAAGTTTTCTAATCAGTCTTATCTTTGGTCACTCAACTTCCTTTAGCCTAAACCTATAACTCATTCATGTGTATCATTCTATCTCTCATGATTGGTCATTCTGAGTTCATATGGATGATGAATCCTAAAAAACATTAAAAATCTAAATCATTTAAAAAAATTCAATGATATAAGAGGCAAAAAAATTTCAAAATTCTTTAAAAGTCAAATCACACTAAAAGACATGATTCAAAGCACATCTCCTTTTTCTAATCAGAGTTCAATCTTCACAATTGGCCTCATGATAGATTCAAGGTCCATTAGGGTGTGGTAGGCTATTATATTAAAAAAAGGACAATAAAAACATCTTTTAGTGCTTCCTACTTTCTCATGCAAGTAACCAGTATTCATAGTAGATCGATGGCTTTGTAAGGGGTCCTAAGGAATGAGAAACACATTGTGGGAAGGTAGGTCCATTTTAATTTTCTTTTACTAATATAACTTCATGAGTTGATCTTATTAGAATAATTATTTTCCTACACAAATTTTGTGTCTATATCAAACATGTTTCCTTTGTACATTGATGGTCACTAGTCACTTAGTGTCTACACATGTCCCTAGTATGTCTCTTGTCTCCTAAGGTCTTCTCATAAGATGCCTCAGTTATGATTTTTAAATTTATTTTCTCACTCCATACATTCCTCATATTTCCTCTTGAGAAATATTATTTTTTTCACTAATTAATCCCCTAGGGATTCCATTTGTGTGGTGCATTGTAAGACCATGGATAGGACCTATCCTTCATCATAAATTACCACAATTTCACATTCCTATTACCAACATCCACTTATTACTAAATTTTCACATTTATTCCACCTCATTGGTATTCCCTTTGTGAGTTATAGTGTAAGACCATATATATGACCTGACCTTCCTCATAAAATTTTCTAATAGTCCAAGTCACAATCAAAATTACATGTGTCAAATATGATATAAGGTGTGATTGATTATGAACTTACACATCATTGACATGCTTTCCAACTTGATTTTGTATGTTTCATGCTCACTTAATTTATCTTTCACTTTTATCTTCTTATTTTTTATTGTATTTAAGAATCCAACCATCTCTTAAATTTATCATAATTCCCAGCTTGAATTAGTGTGATAAATTTAAGACCAATTTTACAATTTTTTTCTTTTATACTTCCCAATGTGATTCAGTATGATTTATTGAGTTAATTGATTTTTTTTATATCATTTATCCTTTTACATGATTTTAATATTATTAAATTATTTTCATACTTCCCAACATGATTTAGTATGACTTTACTTCTTTTAATTTGATACCAAATCTTTTTCTCTTGGTTTAAAAACAAACTTTTTACCATGTTGATTACCAACCTTTGGTTCTATATATGTAGTCATTTTCTTTTTATTTCACATTTCCCAAGATGAAATAGTATGTAGTACACATTTGATTGATTATATTTTACCACATCATTTTTACCTATTTTTTTAACCATGCATGTGTCTTACAAAATGCTAGAAAATAAACCACAACTCATATATTTCCCATAGCATATACAATAAAAAGCTAAATATATGTGCCAAAAAGAAATATATCTAATCATCCACAACCACAACCATAATGTAGACACATAAAATCATTATCCAACTACCAAAATGGGACATATATATATATATATATATATATATATATATATATATATATATATATATATATATATCATGTGTTTTTGATACAAAAGTACAAAAATACATAGGTCAAGCTCCATGGCTAGGCCCCATCATGCCTATCTCATGGTCTAACCACACTACATGTAGATGTTTTGGTCTAACTCCTCTAAACAAAATTTTATAAAGAGGCTATCTTAGATCTTAGACCTGATACTTGTCCCTGTAGATGAGTGACCTAGGCCTATACTTATCCCAACTAGGTTAGGGTCACTGAATGTACCACTCTCTCTTGGGCCTATACCTATCCCATTTTGTCATGGTGGATAGATGCATGGATCTCTCCTAAGCTAGGGCATCACATGTCTCTATCTCTCTTTTACCCAACCCTATCGATGGTTGTATCCTCTCTGAGTGCACCTACAACCACCTTATAGCCCCTCTTACTAGTCTGAACCAACTCACCTGAGCTAGGATAGATGGTACCATGGGATCTTATAGTGTGACAAGGTTGTATGGCATTAGTACCTCATCTAGGATATCATGGAGTGATCTCCTCATTAAGTGTTACCATCTAGTCTCCTCCTCCTCTAAAACATCTAAAAAATTCCAACTAGATAGCTATTAGATATGGATATATCTCAAAATATATCTATTTCTAGTTTTATCTCAAATAAATTACTCAAATTTTAATCATCTTTTATTCCCTAGTTATGTGTTTCCTATTATAGTCTCATCATCTATGTGACCATCGAGCACGGTCTCCCCATCAATGTGTCCTCTTATAACCTCATTTATAGGTCACCACCCCAAATTAAACCCTAGCATCATCACTCGTGCTTGTCTCAGACTATACCTGAGTGGTCTCTCTATCACCTAACTCTATCCTAGCCCATTTAATGGGTCATCTAAGATATCTAATATCTCTATTCTCTCTTGATACCACTACTTCCATCAATACTATGTCTGAGGTGATCATTGATCTTCTTATTATTGTGTTAGTAGTGATAGCTCTAGTACCCCTACCTCTGCATCTATCTCCTCTCTCTATTGCTCATCATGCCTAACCTATCCATGATCTCTCATGACATGGCCTAATTATTGGCCTAGAAACTGGTGTCCCTAATCTTCCTCTCTCCATTGGCTCTCTCACATGTCAGGCCCAAAATATGGGCACCACTATTAGTGATGCTAAGTGAGGGAGTTTCATCTATCCTGGTACATGAGTCATCAAATGCAGCTCCATCCACTAGGTATAGTGGTTGATAATATTTATCTATGCCAATGTTGGTACTACTATCTCCCAACTTATCCATACCATAATAATGTGCCCATAAGGCTATCATATAGTGTTTTCTTACCTCACTTTATACAATTCTATCACATGGACCACAACCTATGCTACTTAATCCTACCACCACCTTTATACATGAGGTAACTTATTATCGACCACATGGGGCAACTCAGTCAACAAACACATAGGTAACCTCTCACATATCCATGAAATTAGTAATATAATAGGTCCTATCAAATTTTTCCATTTAGATATCACCCCATACATGTCATACACAAATTATACCTAGATGACATATCCTAAGTCATATGATACCATGTGCTCCAATATTATCTAGCAGAAGGCTATAAAAAATATTGGTACCTTGCCATCTGAATTATAACACAATGCCCATGATGTCACAAGTCTTATCACCACCTTTTGGATATCCAAAATCTATGAGGTATAAACAATAAAACAAACTAATTCTCAATCTAGGGTATATCCTCTCTAAACCCATTGCCCATATAGCTAAGGCTCTCCTTTCCTCCTTACCATATAGTACTCCAATAAGCATGGGTGTACCTACTATAGGTATTCCAAAGACATCATGGACATCCTCTAAGGTGATACCCACCTCAATGGTATCCCCCTCCACTTCCTACCTAAACATATTAGTCAACTATTCCTAGGCTCTTAGGAACACGACTAACAAATTTGAGCTCACTAGAATCCTACACATACCTATGATGCATCCTAAACCTACTATAATTAATCTAGCTCAATACTCAATTGATAATCACTCCAATAGGTTTGGGATCCATATCATATCCACTAAGTGTCAAAATCTGGGATGACCTTGTAACCATAAAACAATAAAATAAGTATTAGAACCTCTATGTCATTTATAATCAAAATACATTTTATTTTCAAATTTTAACAAAAATAAGCCCAATTTCCTTTAATTTATTCATTTATTCCTTTAAAACACAAATTTCTAAAAAACACTTAATTTTAATAAAATATTCAAAAATAAGTTTGATATTCTTAGTTGCCTACCTATGTTATACCTATTGCCACTATAGGGAATTCCTCACATCTCACTTGTCTTCTCCTCACCATCGTATTTATTTTGGTCTCTCAGGACTCATTTTCTCTCACCCACAAGTCAAAAATAATAGATGACTTTCTTTTCACCCTTTTAAACTTACTTTTCCAAATTCTTAACCCTTCAAATATTTTCCATCAGATTCCTTATTTTTCCCATATCTTTGTTTTTACTTATCCATTTTTTGAACCATAAAATATTTTAGAATCATGGTGACATAAAGAATATCTTTCACTACTATACACCTATCTTCCAAAACTTTTTAGTTTTGGCTATTTTTTTGCACTAACTTCTACAAGTTTTCCTAATGTTCTTCACATTTGGATGCCTTCACTTCTTTTAAAATATACTTCTTTATCTATAGCACTAAGGTAAGTAAAGGTATGTGTTTTTAAAATTTTTCCTTTCATTTATCTTATTTAATGCTTACTACTTTTTACTTAGCATCAGTGTTATGTGTTATCATGTTTTATTCCCAAAATACCATCTCATGTTGCACTCACATGACACATGATGAACTTGGAGTGGGGAATAGGTAAACACATAATATTTTCAAATATTTTATCACTTACTAAAACTTTATATCTTATAAGAACCCATTAAGTCTCAATCTCTCTAAGTGCATGCCCTAAGGGGTACATTGGGAAAGGGGTGGGTAGACTATTGGTGCTTCATAGGATTATTATCCCTTTTCCACTTGTTATCTACACATTTTCCTCTTGAAAAACATTCCCTTAAGATTTTTATTCTCTATTGCATACTCTCCAATCATTTTCCATCTTTTATCCCCCTTTTCCTAACCTTGATCCTCTTTTGACTATTCACTATACTAGGTCGACCCTATCAACTCTATATAGTTTTCATCCTCAGTTTCTTATACTAGGTTGACTAGGTTGACGCTATACAATTTTGGGTAAAATTTACTCAGGGTTTAGGTCAACTCTTGCCTGACCTACCCCATGACCTAGTGAATTCTTGTCCAAAATAGTGCTAAGTTGATTGGTTTGGCCCTATTGACCAAATTTTTTGGAAGGGATTAGTGTTAAATCCACCTATACATAAAATTTCATTTCACTATTATTTAGAAAAGATAAAAATAATTATTAACTATTGTGCATTTTCTTATCCACCATTCTACTTGAGGAGCAAGCTTAGGGTTTCATACTTTCTTTGGAGATATAGATCTTGTATTGTGGAAAAGTATTTTGGATATATTGATAGGTTGTGTATCTTAGAGCTAATTTGTCTTTATCATCCTTACATATCACAACTTCTTTTGAAGTACCTTGGCTAAGGGAGATATTGAGGCTTAACAGGTTTGTCTTCAAAGGTAAGTATTCCTAACTTTGTTCTTCCTTTTTAAGAGTAGATAGATATGCATTTGTACTTCTCTTCCATGCATTAGGATTCTGTATACATTGATGTGAGTATATGTATCTTATGCATGTCTAATTTTATTATTTTTAACCTCCACTTTGTGCTACAAGCTTTGGTGAGTACTAAATTATATTTTACTTTACTTGTTATTAGTTTAGTGAATATAAAACATAGGACTCCTTTAGGGTTATTTTATGATTGTGCTTTATTGGAGGCTTTGAAACCCTCCCTAAAATAGTGTATTATGTTAAGATATCCCCTAATTAGGTTTAATATATCCCCATATTGATCATTTTCTTGACTATCTAATGTATCCTCAATTGAAAGTGTGTGGTATGATCTATCTTCTTTGAGTTAGGATTGATTTATAGACATGTTGCATTTTTGATTGTCTAAACTTTGTGTAGTCATTATAGGAAAACCATGAAGGGTAGAGATAAAATATGACTCTTATATATGAATGGGGAATTCCTTTTATAACTCATTTGATAATTTTATTACACTAATGATAAGTATCAAACAAAAACATATGTTCTCTTACAACAAAAACTTATTTAGGGATCAAAAGCTAGTCAGTATAATCCATAACTTTTGAAGGGTGTGACAAATATAAAAATATTAATAGTGAAGGCATACATATAGTCATATAAATACAATAATTTTTTTTTCCTTCCATATAATCCAATAATCAAAACTTTTAGGTAGTTGGATGCATCCCTTAAGATAATCATGTCATTCTTAAGGGTATAAACAAAACAAACTTTATGTAGTCATTATAGGAAAAATTTAAGTGGTAGATACAAATTGTAATCTCATAAAATTGTGGGGGGAAGATATATGGTCACCCCCTAGAGGATTATATTTCAATATTGATAAGGAATAAATGAGGCATGTTTTCTCTTGTTGTGAAAACTTACTATAGGGACCAAAAGTTGGTCAATATAACATGTAGCTTTTGAATTATGCATGGCCAATCAAAAAACCAACTTAAAAAGCATGTCTAGATATGCATATAATTAGATTAATTTCATTTACATTCCCTCATGTATCCCTAGAGTCAAAACTTTCAAGTGGATAGACACATCCCTTAAGATAATATTTTCATTCTCAAGAAGAAAACAAAAAATTTATGCACTAGTTGTAATAAAATGATGAGGGGTACAAAAAAATAAAATTAAAAATATTCATGAGGTATTTATATAATAACCTCCATGATGATTATATTTAACTCATTATGAGTAATAAATTCTTGCATGTTTTGTATCATAGTCAAAAATTGCTTTAGGGACCAAACATTAGTTATACACAACTTTTAAAACATGCACCCAATCAAAAAATTATATAATAGACACATAAAAATTGGCATATAAATTAATTAATGGTATTTTGTATCCCACAGTATTCCTATGGACTTGAAACTTTCAAGCTAACAAATGCATTACTTAATATAATATTGTCCTTATTAAGGGTAAAAACTAAATGAACTTTGCACAACCATTATAAGAAAACCATTATAGGTACATATGAATTATAATATCCTAGGTAGTCCTATAACTACCTCATATTTGATTCCATTTAATTTACATTGATGAGGAAATAGGGACCCTTTTTTATCTTGTATTGTAAACTTGCTTTAGGTACTAAACATTGGTCAGTATAACTCATAAATTTTGAACCACACCATAAATCAAAATGAAAAAATGGATACATTTGAATGGGTGTATAAATTCAAGAATGTAAATTTTATACTCTATCTTGGCATCAAAACTCTATTTTTTTAGGCTTTAGGATACATCTCTTAAGATAATCTTACCATTTTAAAGTGAAAAAATGGTACGAATATTTTACAACTATTGTAGACAAACCATGAGAATTAGAGATGAACTGTAAGCTCCTACAGTTCATGGGGGATTACTATAAATACCCATATTATTACTCTATTCCAATTTTTATGAGAAGGAAATGCTGGCATGTATTCTATCATAGTAAAAATTTGGTTTATGAAGAAAATTTTGTGAGTATAATATGTAATTTTAAAACAACATGCCAAATTGATGAACTATCTTCCAAAACACATTTATATGGGTATATGAACATAGTAATAATATTAAATTTAGGTATACATTATAATGGGATGTCGTATACACATCCCATAAGATTTTTCAAACCATAACATGTATTATTTTTTATGCTTCTCTTTATTTCATGAAGATATTATTATCTACTCATGACACCAACCATGTGAAGGTGGACAATCATCTAGTACCTTGATAACCTATGATAAGTATGTTCGTAATTATTTAAAATAAAAATAAATATATAATTGAAAATAAATTATAAGTTAAAATACAATATATTAAATATGTTAAATTTACTAATTTAAAATTTAACTTAAACTAAATATTAATTTTATGAAGTCAATCCAACATACATTTAGGATCAGATTTGTTTTTAAGTGTTTAAATAGTTGATTTATGCTTATATTTAGGAAATTTCCACAAAAAATTATTTTTTTATTTGATAGGGTAAAACTAGGTTTTATAGGTACCTAGAACCTCAAAGTGAAATAAAATATTTTAAATAGGCCCTCCTCAGCTGAATGAGCCCCAAAAAAGACTAGAACCTATAGTAAAACAAAACCAAAAATAGAAAAAATAGATTATGTGGAGGGACCCTCTTGGGTTTCTTCAATAGTAGAACATTCCTTAGCCAGAATGTTGGGTTTGTCTTTTGAGACCTTGGTATAGGTGAGATTCTTGAGGCCTTTAGGGTCCCTGAGGAATATCATCCTAGGCTACTTCCTAACTTTCACCTAAAAAGGGGTTTGCTTTGGGGGGACCCCCTTTGCAGAACCCAAGAGGGATTTCAGGACCATGGGGGATTTTATAGTAATGGATTGGGGAGGGGGCTAGGTAGAATGAATAAAAGTTTAAATAGTGGCCTTCACCACTTGGTGAAGCTCATTCCAATCCTATATAAGCTTTACCAATCTGAATCTTTCTTGTTTAACCTTTGAATTGAATTTTTCCAACATATGTTTTTTTTCAAACTCCTCTATTACAATGGCCTCACCCTTCTAGTCTGAGGTAGCAGGAGACCCAATTTTGATGGGTTTTGGATTGAATATGAAAAGTAAATTAAGTGGAAGGTCATTAAGTGGGGACTGGGATAATCTATTTTTGGTGGAACATTTAGGGGGTGGGTGGGATCCCACTATAGGATCCTCCTCTAGGGAGTCCTCCTAAGAGTCCTCCTTAAAAGAGGATCCTCCTAGGGGAACCTTCTAACCTGGGAGGTGTTGAAAAAAATTGAATTTTAGTCAAATTAGCTCAACCCCCTACATTTTAAATTTTTTTATAAGGTTTCCATATGCCTTACAGGGTCTCATGTTGTTCTATATATCTCACCTATCCTTGTTCCAGCCTTGGTTTAAGCCTAGCTTCCTTATGCTTGAATAGTCAACTCTAGTCAAACATGGTAAAAGGCTCAAATTATTCTATAAATGTCTTAATGTGGTCATTTAAATGTTTTAAGGTGTTCTTAAGTCATAAATTTGTCCTTTACAATGTTTTATATGCAAAAAATGCCTTCTAGTCATATTTTTGGCTCATTAAATGACTTGTACGAATTATTTAAGGAAGTAAAGTGTCACCAAGGAAGATTTAAATGTGAATAGGGTAAGAAAATTTCAATAATTATATGGAGGTAGTCAAGAGGTGGTTTCATGTATGAAAATAGGGAGATCTCCTTGAAAATAGGTCATTAATGGCACTTGTACGGACTTGGTGAGCCCACCTTCAGCTTAAAATGTAGGCCTAGTGTCTCTTAAAATTCCTAAGATATTTAACATGCTTGGTGTGTATATTTTTAATCAATAAAATCAAATTTTACTTCTACTCCTTTCTTTCCTTTGCAAGCCAAGAAGGGTCAACTTTGAATTCTTGGTATAGTCCATATAGATAGAGTTGAAGGGAGTGCTCTTGGGAATTGAAATGGGTCTTAGTCAGGTTCAAATCCATGGAAAGACATTTGGGTTCCATGGCTCTTCCTTTATTAACCATTGCTAAGAATCCAGGCATATTTTTATGTTCTCACATTCATGAAGGGTCATTGTTTAAGCCTGTTTCAAAATATTTTGCTCAGATTTGATAGATTTGGTTGTTTCATGTGTTTGTTAGGGCCTATCCATAGGTTTATTCACTATATTATTATTATTTTTAGATTTATAATAACCCACAAAGCCTCTTCTAGGCTTGTTTATGCTTGTGAATTGGTTCACTTTGCATCTATAGGTGTCTGACAGAGCTACAGGGGTGCTATATGGTGGGAAATGGTCAAGGTTGAGCCTCATGAGGTTATGAAGTTATATGTAGTCTAATGAACATGATTTATCCCTTTGGCAGCTCACTAGTCATTGATAAACCATTCCAAGAAACAATTTGAGTTTTGGGAACTTGTCCCTAAGATGGCAAAACATAGAGCTCTGTGCTTTTTAACAAAAGTGGATATGTTTGAAAGATGATTTCTTAATAGACCTTAAGAGATCCATCTAGTATCCCTTCCATGAGGGTATATTATAGCAAGGGAATGCAATTGGAAAGAACAAGGAACATGAATTTGGGGACTCTAAAGTCATGATCTTACATACTGAAATGTCTTAGTAACATATATAGGTCTAAGATCAAAAAAGTGGGTTTTCTCCACCAAAGTTGAAAATTAGCCTATTTTCATATAATAATGGTTCTAAATGTTCAATTTGTATCCATGGACTTAGATATCATATAAAGAGATGTTAATTTTTGTTTGTGACTTCTCGTGCTCACCCTTAGTCTGTATAGAGGCATGAAACACCCACCTATAGGCAAGATAGTTGCAAAATGTCTCAATCCTTCAAGATAGACCCCCTTAATGAAGATTAAAGTGTTTGAGAAGGGATAATAGAGGTTAGAAGAGGAGAAGTGAGTTATTTATGACACTAGGGAAATCTAGAGGAGTTTATAAAGGCCTTAACATACCTAACACAAAGATTAATAGTGACCTACAATAGGGTCTCAAAGAGAATGGGTCCCAATCAAGAGTGAAAGGCATATTTTGAGCCCAAATGGAGCATATAGGGTAATTAAATATGAGATACACATTTTTAACCTTATTTAAGTTTCAAATAACTTAATGAGCATCATGAACAAGTTATAAGTAACCCAACTTGACCTATAAACTTAGTCCAACATAGGGTGTCTCAGTTAGACAGTGAGTGATTTGATGATTGAAGTATGAGAAGTGCATATAAGGTGAGGATAGTGTTTTCGGTTAAAAATGGTTCTCATGGGTTAATGGAGAGTCTCTCACTGTCATTACCAAGTAAATATGGGCCTATATACCATTTTAGAACCCTAATTTACACCTACAATAAATAACACAGTCAGGTAGAACCATCATCTTCTAAATTCAAGAGAATAAAAGGGAATAAAAGGGTCAAGGGGTTAAAATATTAAATTAATGAGATATTTTGTGAATATTATATCATGTATATACCTCTAAAAATATATATTTAACATAGAAAAGACTCCAACATTGATGCATACAGTCTACTCTCAAAGCACCCCTACACAGTCTATATT
Organism: Torreya grandis; assembly: GCA_037957365.1. Classification (NCBI taxonomy): domain Eukaryota; kingdom Viridiplantae; phylum Streptophyta; class Pinopsida; order Cupressales; family Taxaceae; genus Torreya; species Torreya grandis. The sequence continues at coordinate 4,536,223 of JARHVA010000399.1, forward strand.
GTAAAGGGCCTATCTTGAAGATATAGAGAGATAGAGTCTTATTTTTAGAGTAAAAGTATAAATTTTGGTATGGGTCATCATAAAAAAAATTTAAATACCCTTCAAATATTATTTTTGATAAGATGATAGGTCAACATGTCTCTATTTTGTCTTAGAGGCAGAGCACTTTCCCCTTGCACAAAACCTTGTAAGTTTTGGAATTGAAGATGGAGGATGAGATAGAAGTTGTAGAGACCTTAAAAAAGGTTGTATATGTTTAAATAAATCTTAAAAAACATTAATATCCTTTAATAAATGAAGGAAACCAATCAAGATGATTTGAGTAACAAGGTTTGCAAGTAGACCTAGTGAGCAAAGAATAAGCCTAGCCCAAAAAGAGAGATCACTTTCAATTTTAGCCCTTAAAAATCATTATAATTATTTATATAATTTTAATGTAGGTAAAATATATGTATTTAATCATTCTCATAGGTATGGAAGGTCAAAAAAGGGGTCTGAACTACAAAGTCTGCAAGTAGGCCTAGTAGGCCTAATCTAGGCCTAGTACCTAGAGAGGATTCCTACATTTTTTAGGGCCATATGACCACTAAAACTTGTTTAAATATGTTTCTAGGATGTGAAAAGAGGTTTTTGATCAATTATTCTATAGATAAATCCATCAATAATCTATTTATTGGCTTGAAGTGCACACAAGCTTATACAGACTATTAGAACTACATGAGTGGCGAGATAGAAATAGTCATAACTTCTATGAAGATTTACATGGAGACTCAAGGTACTTAGGGATGTTGGAGAGGGTCCATAATAATCCCTTAGTGGAATTATGACATAATTTAAATGTGTATCCTTTAATAATAAAGGCTAGGACCTAAAATGACTAGAAACCCTCACAAAACCCTCTCCTAGACTTGATGGAGAAGATACTACAAATGGAGTATCTAAATGGGGAGTAAAGGCTAGGGAGATGATTTGGATTTGAAAAATACTCTTTAGGGACCTGTTACATGTGATTGAGGTTTACCTTACTTGTATGGATGGTGTATAATAGGGCTTATTTTGACAAATTAGTGTGTCTTATAAGTATGGAGAAGCTTCAAAGGATGCAACCACTTTTGGGAGAGAGATTGGGACTTATTATAAGTCTTCATGTCCATATATTGAGATATATAATATATTAAGTGTGGTTATCATCTCATTCATCTCAGCTAATCATAGTGAATAAGTAGTAAACACTTAGAGAAAATGATGAAACTCTAATTAGGAAACCCTTTAAGGCTTGATTCATGAACCTGATGACATAGACACTCTTGATAGGTGTCATTCCTCCTTGTGCATGGATTAGACTATAGAATTAGAAGCATTTTGTGTTCCAAGTGTGAGAGATGCATGGGAGAGAGTCATTTTTAACTATTTGAGATGATTTCTCATTAATAAAAAGATATGAATGGTTTTAGACCATTCCAATGCATGTAAAGGCTTGTCAGTAAACTATCCCCTTTAGATCAATCATCAGAACTAACCCTATTTAGTGTTGAGAAAGTTTAGTCAAAGAAAATCATGAGGGCAGTTTCATATGCATGAGAGAGAGCATCTATGCCACATATAGAGGATTTAGATGAGTTTGAGAGACATTTGTCCTTGTTTTCCTTAAAAACATGTCTCATTCTTGACTTCATGCTATTATAACTCATTAGTCTTTCTTGAAAAGTGTCTTAGTGACTCTTGAGCTTCACCTTCTCTCTTTTCTCTCATAGTTCCTATATATTCTGGCCTTTTTAGATGTTTTAGACATCTCTCCACCAGAGTATGGTGAAGCCTTAATCAAAATTTTCCTTGAAATAATAAAAAATGTTATTTTACCTCATTCATGACTTCATGATGTGCATGCTATGGTTTTTGGTCTTGTATAAGTGTATTTTACTTACCTTGACATTTTATTCTACTTAGTGCCTTATGTGGTTTGAAATTTCTCCTTTTTAGGTCAACAAGAAGTGTCTAATGTGGATTACAGGTATATTGAGTAGCTTATTCATTAGTGTATCTAGAAGACCTGTTGTCTAAGTCTTCCTTGCTTAAGATATCTTCAAGACCCCATGCTTGAAACATTGATGTAGAAGAGGAGTGTTTTATTGGATGAAGTGTATGTGTGGGATTATCTTTGGTTCCAAGTGCATTGTAAATGGTGTGAGTAGACCATCTATCTAGTGTATCACCTCCCCTAGATTAGATTTGGTTTTAGTTACCTCTCTCCCTTTTCACCCTACTAAAGTTTGTAGTAGGTCTAATATTAAGTGGTACATCAAGGGAATTATCCCTAATCTAGAGAGTCACCTTAAATTTGGGTCACCCATAACCCTAAGGTGTTTCTATTGTGCCACTTGAATGAGGAGAGACTTGTCATCTCCTCAAGGGGTGCAAGTTTAAGTGACAACAATTTTTGGTACACTCGATGGGACTGAATAGTCCATTCCTTGAGGAGTTTTGGTGTTCTCCTCAAGATATCAGCTTTTGGAGGCAATTCCACTATAATAAATCTATAGGTTAAGAAGTCTAGGTACTCTAATTGAAGTTGTTTTCTTGTTATATACACTTATCGTGAATGATTCATAGATAATTTTGATGTTGAATTTATCTTAACAAAAGTTGGTGAGGCATATACATATTTTCCTATCCCCTATCAATATGAAAAAGTCATTGGTTAGTCTTATCAGTCTCAATATGACCATATTCAACCTTACTATGATTAGCATCAGTCTTATAATAAACCCTCCCAAGCTTATGTTTCATGTAGTTCCTATACAAGTCAATCCATTGTAAGTTTCAAGAAGACCCTTGTTGAATATAAGGACTATATGCTAGACCTTGATACTAGAAATTTTTGTGGTCAAGTTATCCCTAATGATTGTGTCAAGAGTGTGAGGGATGCTTTGGAGCTAGTCAAGACAGAATGGATGCCCATTGAGAAATCTAATTAGCAAGGTCTTATAGGTGAAATGATTGATTTTTATGGTCTAATTTTCCACATAAAATAGAGGTTGAAATCTCATGAATTATCTTATTATTGATAGTTCCAATACACCCCACATCAGCCTTCAAGTGTGTCAACTATACCCATTCAAAATGCTAATCCAGGCATGCTTCAAAATGCCCAAAGTCCTTCATGCATTCCCAAAAGTTTCCCTTATTAGAATTAATCCAAGAGAGCAGCCAAAGGAAGAGGGATATCACTATTGGATAAGATTTTGAGGGAAGAAAGTTAATGTTGGAGGCCCATCTTAATAAGGAGATTGAGTTTGCAAACTAACATTTGACACAATCCATCATGGAAGTAGAAAATGAGGTTCCTAAGCCTACCTTTCCAAGTTGGATACAAGATTATAATCCCAAGGAAATCCTAAGTGTCTTAAGCCAATCATTTATTACTCCATTTGTATCTCAACCTCATGAAGGACTCTCTAAGCCTATCTTCCCAAGATGGAAAGAAATAGTGGCAGCTTGTGTAAAGAATAAAAAAGAATGTCTAAGTGGAGAAGTTGGAAGTGGAGAGAAGGTTTAACCTATTAAAATACCTCCCATCCCACCTAAAGAAGCCTTTTCCCCTTAATCTCAACTTCCTTTTACTTTATATCCCAATGAAGATCCTATTTCCACCCAAGAGAAGCTATTTTAAGAAATCCTTGCCAAAAGAATTGAGGAGTTGGAACTCAAAATATAGAATATCTCATCTATTCAAGGGAAGCTTGAATCCAATGAATTCATTGAAATTAATGTAAATCATTTTATTGAGGATAAATTAGATTCTAATGATGAGGAATAATTTTCTCCTTGGAAGCCTTCTTGGGCTAAAGTTCCTAGTTTTGAGATGCCTAGTATTGGCATCACTAAAAGGGAGAAGGAGATGGAAATTTTAGATTGGTTTGATGATGAGGAAGAGTTGAATTATTTTAAAGAAACATCAGATTGTGATGAATAAGAAGAGGAACTTACTTTTAGTGAAGAAGAATATTTGGAAGAGGTTCTTTTGGTTTCCAAAGAAGAAGAGGAAGAAGTTTCTCTTGTTGTTCCCCTTCATGATCATGATCAAAAAGAGGACAATGACTTATGGTAGAGATTAGAAGACATGGGGCATAATTAGATGAAGATTTTCAAATAATATGAAGATTTTTAGAAGGTAAAACTCTTAAGAAAGAAAGTCCAAACTATTGAGTAGCAAGTATGTATTGAGAGGTATCATCGTCAAGAGGCTCTAGACCATAATGAAGCAATCTATGATGACTATGAGTCTTTTAAATATGGTTTGAAGTTTGATTCTATAACGTCATGTGAATCTACTCCTATAAACATGAAGAAAGAGTTTGATCAAGAAACACTCTGAGAATTCCATGATACAAGACTTCTTGAAAGGTTTGAAGAGGTTGTAAAAAAAGAGAAGAGCAATGAAACCTTTCAAGAGGACAAAGTCATTCAAGAAGCTATCACATTCATGGAAATACAAATCTACCATAATGAGACAAAGGGATATTAGTATGAGGCATGTTTACAAGGTCAATAAGAGTTCATCTACCTTGGATAATTGTTTGATATGACTCCATCAAAGGACATGCCAAGATAAGGAATAAGAGAGAAGCATGAGTCATCTAATACTACATCTAAAAAGAAGCATGTTTGGCATCCTAATTCATCTCATGAGGAAGGAGATTCAAGAGACTTTGATTTTTATATAGTAAGGAAGGTATGTCTAGTTATATGTACATAATTAGTTTGTTTTCTATTTTGCCTTGTGTTCCCTAAGTGCTTAGTAGCACAAGTGTGCCTTTGCTTCATGTTTTTTCTTGGTCTTAGTGTGTGTTGTCTTTCCTTTATGTGTTTTTAGGACAATATTCTATCTTTTTAGTCAAGTAAAGGTCTGATCCTATTTTTTTTAGAGTGCACTAAACTCCCTTTTCCTAATGGATGGGATAAGGCTAATGATCCTTAACATAGGCAAACATGTTACCCCTAGGAATTATCAAAAGTGTTGACCAAATTTGAATTTTATTCAAATTAGGTCAAACCCCTAATTTTAAAAACTTTTTGGAAGTTTTCCATATGTCTTATGGGGTCTCATGTTGTTCTATATATCTCATTTATCCTTGCTTTAGCCTTGGTTTAAGCCTAGCTTCCTTGTGCTTGCCTAGTCAACCTAAGTCAACACTAGTCAACTCTAGTCAAACATGGTCAAAAGCACAAATTATTCTATAAATTTCCTAATGTGGTCATTTAAATTTTTTAAGGTGTTTTTAAGTCATAAATTTTTCCTTTACCATGCTTTATATGCAAAAATGCCTTTTAGTCATATTTTTGGCTCATTAAATGACTTGTACAAATGAGTTAAGAAAGAAAAGTGTCACAAAGGAATATTTCATTGTGAATGGGGTCATAAAATGTCAATAATCAGTTATATATAGTCTAATGTATGAAAATATGGATATCTCCTTGAAAATAGGCCATTAATGGCACTTATATGGACTTGGTGAGCTCACCTTCATCTTAAAATGTGGGCTTAGTGTCTCTTCAAATCCATAAAATATTTACCATGCTTGGTGTGTATATTTTTAGTTAGGAAAATCAAATTTTTCTTCTGCTCCTTCTTTCTTGCCTTTGCAAGCGAAGAAGGGTCAATTTTGAATGCTTTCTATAGTCCATATAGATGGAGTTGGAGGGAGTGATCTTGGGAGTTGAAAGGGGTCTTAGTTAGCTTTAAATCCATGGAAAGAAGTTTGAGTTTCATGGATATTTCTTTATGAACCATTTCTAAGAAGAAAGGTAATTTTTTATGTTCTCACATCCATGAGGGGTCACTTTTTGAGCCTATTTCAGAATCTTTTGCTCTGATTTCATAGATTTGATTGTTTCATGTGTTTGTCAAGGCCTCTCCATAGTTTTGTTCATTGTCTTCTTGGTTTTGGAGTTATAATAACCCAAGAAGCCTCTTCTAGGCTTATTTATGCTTGTAGACTAGTTCACTTTACATCTACATGTGTCTAATATAACTACAGGGGTGTTGTATAGTAGGAAATGGTCAGGGTTGAGAATCATGAGGTTATGAAGTTGTATGTATCCTGATGAACATGATTGATCCCTTTAGAAACCCACTAGTCATTGATAAACCATTCCAAAGAAACAATTTGTGTTTTGGTAACTTGTCCCTAAGATGGCAAAATAATGAGCTCTATGTTTTTTAACCAAATTAGATAGGTTTGAAAGATGATTTATTGATAGACCTTAAGAGATCCATCTAGTATCCCTTCCATGAGGGTATATTTTTTCAAGGGAAGGCAATTAGAAAGCACAAGGAACATGAATTTGGTGACTCTGAAGTCATGCTCTTACATACTAAAATATCTTAGTAACATCTATAGGTTTGAGATCAAAAAAGTGGTTTTTCTCCACCAAAGTTGAAAATTAAGATTATTTCATATAGGAATGGTTCTAAATGTTCAAGTGGTATCCATGGACTAATATATCATAGAAATAGATATTAGTTTGTGTTTATAAATTTTCATACTCACCCTCAGTCTGTATAGAGGCATGAAACACCCACCTATAGGTAAATTAGTTACAAAGTGTCTCAGTCATTCAAGATACACCCCCATAATGAAGATTAAAGTGATTGAGAATGGAAAATATTGGTTATAAGAGGAGAATTGAGTGCCTTGTGACATTATGGAAATCTAGAGGATTTCATACAGGCCTAAACATACCTAACACAAAGCCTAATAGTGACCTACAATAGGGTCTCAAAGAGAAAGGGTCCTAGTTAAGAGTGAAAGGCATAGTTTGAGCCCAAATGGAGAATATAGGTGAAGTAAAGATGAGATACACATTTTTAACCTCAGGGAAGTTTCAAAGAACTTAATGAGCATCATGAATAAGTTATAAGCAACCCATCTTGACCTATAGGCTCAGTCCAATGAAGGGTGCCTTAGTTAGACAGTAAGTGATTTGATGATTGAAGTATGAGAAGTGAATATAAGGTGAGGATAGTGTTTGAGGTTAACAATGGTTCTCATGGTTCAATGGAGAGTCTTTCCCTATCATGACCAAGTAAATATTGGCCTATATACATTTTTATAACCCTAATTTGCACCTATAGTAAATAACACAGTCGAGTAGAGCCATCATCTTGTGAATTCAAGAGAATGAAAGGGAGTAAAAGGTTCAAAGGATTAAAATATTGAATGAAGGAGATATTTTGTGAATATTATATCACATACAAACCTATCAAAATGGATATTGAACATGTAAAATACTCCAACATTGATGCATACAGTCTACTCTAAAATCACCCCTGCACAGTCTATATTATAAAGGGCCTGTCTTGAAGATGGATAAAGTTAGAGGTCTTATTATTAGATTAAGAGGATAAATTTTGGTATGTATCATCATAAAAAATTTAATAACCCCCTCCAAGGATTTTTTTTTATAATAGGATATGGCAACATGCCTCTATTCTATCTCAGAGGTAGAGCACTTTCCCCTAGCACAAAACCCTACAAGTTATGGAATTAAAGATGGAGAATGAGATATAAGGTGTAGAGACAATTAAATAATGTTGTATGAGTTTAAATACATCTTAAAAAACATTAATAAACTTTCATATATGAAGGAAACCAAGAAAGATGATCTGAGCAACAAGGCTTGCAGGAAGACCTAGTGAGCAAGGAATAAGCCTAGCCCCAAATGAGAGATCACTTTCAGTTTTAGCCTTTGAAAATAATTATAATTATTTAGATAATGTTTATTTATGTAACATTTATGTGTTTAAGCCCTATAATATATATGTAAGGTCAGAAAAGGGGTCTGAACTATAAAGTCTGTAAGAAATCTAGGCTTAGTACCTAGAGAGGAGTCCTATCACTTTGAGGGTTGGATGACAACTTAAAATTGTTTAAATATGTTCATGGGATGTGAATAGAGGTTTTATAACAATAATTATGCATATAAATCCATCAATAATTCATTTTTTGGCTTGAAGTACACATAAGCTTATGCAAACTACTAGAAGTACACGAGTGGCCAAATTGAAATACTCAGAACTTCCATGAAATTTTTCATGGAAACTCAAGGTATTTAGGGATGTTTAATAGGGTCCATAAGAATCCCTTAATGGAATTTTTACATAATTTCAATGTGTAGCATTTATGAACAAAGGCTAAGACCCAAAATAACCAAAAATGCTCTCTCAAACCCGATGGAGAAGATACTACAAATGGACTATCCAAATGGGGAGTGAAGGATAGGGAGATGATTTGGAGTTGTATATGACTATACAAGTCCCTATTAAATGTGATTGAAGTGTACCCTAATTGTATAAATGGTGTACAATAGGGCTTGTTTTGATAAATTTGTGTGTCTTGTAGGTATGGAGAATCTTCAATGGATGTAACCACTTTTAAGACAGAGATTGGAATTTTTTATAATTCCTAATGTCCATATATTAAGCTATATAATCTCATAAATGTTCTTATCATATCATTCATCTTAGCCAGTCACAGTGAGCAAGCGGTGAACATTTAGTGAAAATGATGAAACTCTAATTAGGAGGCATTTTAAGGCTTGATTAATGAACATGATGACATGGACACTCTTGAAAAGTGTCATTCATCTTTATTCATGGATTATATTGCATAATTTAAATCATTTTGTGTGCCAAGTGTGAGAGGTGCATGAAAGACTGTTATTTGTAACTATTAGAGATCATTGCTCATGGAAAAAAGATATGAATAGTTTTAGACCATTCCAATGAATGTAGAGGATTTTTAGTAATCCCTCCACTTCAGATAAATAATTATAACTAACCCTATTTAGTGGTGAGGTAGTTTAGTGAAGGCAAATCATGAAGGTAGTTTCATATGCATGAGAGAGAGTATCTATGCCACATATGAAGGATTTGGATGAGTTTGAGAGATATTTGTACTTTTTTTCCTTATATGGCCTATTTAATTATTTATTTCATGTTATTTTAACTCATTCTCCTTTCTTGACAAGTGTCTTAGTGAATCTTGAGCTTTACCTTCTCTCTTTTTTCTCGTAGTTCTTATATATTCTAGACTTTTTGGATATTGTAGACATCTCTCCACTAGAGAATGGTGAATCCCTAATAAAATTTTGCCTTGAAATAATAAATATTGTTGTTTTACCTCATTCATGACTTCATGAAGTACATGCTATGGTTGTTGGTCTTGTACAAGTGTATTTTGCTTACCTTGACATGTTATTCTTCCTAGTGCCTTATGTGGTTTGAAATCTCTCTTTTGTAGGTCATCAAGAAGTGTCTAATGTGGATTATAGGTATAATGATTATCTTATTCATTAGTTTTTTTATAATACCTATTGTCTATTTCCTCCTAGCTTAAGATCTCTTCAAGACCCCATGCTTGAAACATTGATGTAGAAGAGGAGTGTTTAATTGGATGAAATGTATGTGTGGGATTCTCTTTGGTTTCAAGGGCATTGTAAGTGGTGTGAGTATACAATATATTTGTTGTATCACCTCCCATATATTATATTTGTTTTTGTTTATCTCTCTCCATTTTCACCCCCTCCAAAATTAGTAGTAGGTTTAATCCTAAGTGGTACATCAAGGGAACTAGCCCTAACCTAGAGACTCACCTCAAATTTGGGTCACTCATAGCCATAAGGTGTTTCCATTGTGAAAATTTAATGAGGAGATACTTTTAATATCCTCAAGGTGTGTAATTTTAATTGATAATAGGAGGGAATGACCATGTTTTAAAATCATAAGGATAAGACCTTGATAAAGGATGGGGTTATTGTCATTAACTTGGTAGAGTAGGGTAGTGCTTTATAAAGACTTGAGTAGGAAATAATGGAGACTAATTTTAAAACTTAGGAAATGATTAAGAAAAATTAAGTGGTGAGAAAAAAATAGGGTGTACATAACTTCTAGATTCATGTACCTCATGACTTGAAGGTAGATATCAAGCTAGTATTATAGCAGGTCAAAGTGAGAAAAACCCTTCTTATCAGTTTGGACAAAGTTTTTAGTTTGAAAGAAATGTTGTATGAATTCCTATTTCTTGTAATAATCTTTTAATTCTTTTGTGTTATCATAAGACATACCCATGGCATTGCTAATAAAATCCTCAAAGACATTTATAGAGATGCCCTTTATGGTGACCTTCCTTTTTGTCCATGCAGTGATTAAATATTAGAACACCATGGTATTGTGTTCAATGATGCACTCCATGTACTCTATAAGACCCCATTATTAAATTTATTTTAGACCTTCTTCTATTCTTGAACCTCTTTAAAATAAGTTGGCTCTAAATGATCTCTGTCACTGCCAATGATTGTTGTAAGTGTAGAGATGAAGAGAGTGATCTGAGAGTTCTAGATGTAGTCTAAATGGTAAGGGATTGAATAGGAGGGAATTCATACCAAAGCAACATTAACATAATTGTATCCCCTTTCCTCAAAATGAACATGAATCTTTAGGATCATGATTTGGCTTATCAAGTTAAGGGGATGTACATGTGAGGAGATAATAGGTTTAAGTTGCATAAGTACCTTCCATGTGGATGACACTATTTACCTTAGGGAGGATGTTGCCTTCATCATAATATTTATTTAAATGGTGGAGCTTCACTCTAGTACTAGTGAGGAGGTCATCCACCCTATTTCCTTCTCTATAAGTGTGAGCAAGTTGGACTTATGATATGGTTTGTAAAATGTAATTTGCATCATCAATGATCTCCTTGATAGTGTGTGAAGGAATAGTTTTTCCTCCAAGGCATTAGTATGTTTATAAAATCCCCTTCTATAATGATTCTATTTTGGTCGATACTATACACTAGCTAAATAACCTAGGGGGTTGCCTTGGCTTCAGCTAGATGGTTTGTTTGCTTGCCCATGGGACCTGTGTAAGCCACTAATATCTCCCCTTTAGATTTTATTATGATTCCTCCTCTATGTTTAGGGCTCAAGTTGACTTTAGAGGCCCCATCAAAATTAATTTTTACCCACCCCTCAGGGGGGCCTTCCATTTTGGTTTGTTTTTGAATTAAGACTATTGTGGAAGAATGGATAACTTGTTAGAGGTCCCTATTATTAAGGATGAGCTAGGATAAAGGGGGGTGGGTTCCTTATGTTTGGGAGGGAAACCCTTCCAAATTTTGGAAATGGATTGATAGAGCTGGGGGAAGATGGTCTTTAGTTGATGCGTCTTGTTTCAAAATAAGTTATCATTTCAAAGTTTTGAAATGTACTGGAAGCAGTGAAGAAGGGTGAAGCACCAAAGGAGGATTAGATAATTAATGTTCCATAGGGGGTTCCATTATAGGATGAGGTCCAATATACTATTGGGTTTAACCTAAACCATATTGGGATGATTGAGAAGCTTGTTAAATAAAGAAAAATAGAGGAAGCATTCCAAAAAAAGGTGCTGAGTGGAGTCTTCCACTTTTTGATAGATTAGGCATCTATTTGGGATAATCAATCCCCTTTTGGATAGGTTCTCCATAGTTAGATACTTGTTCTGCACTACTAGATAATAAAATAAGTTGACCTTGGGGATAAGATGCTTTACCCAAAAAAATTCCAATGGTCCTAGTTACTATCCAAATTGAGTGCAATGGTATGGCTCAAGGATACCAAATATGCATTGTTATCTTCTACTCTCCAGATAAAATGATCTTTTTTTTTAATGGAGGGAATGTGGATCTGATTTAAAGTTTGGTTGAGCTTTTAGATGTCTTGAGATTATTCCAAGGGAAGATATTCACTGGATATGACCTTCTAATACTTAGTTCCATCCTTGATTTCCTAATAATCCTTTATCTTAGAGCCCCATCTCTTTTTGAGCTAACCATACCACCTAACCCATGTCTTTTGGGCCAAGAGGGGGGTGGGGGATATCTAGGTGTCTTCCCAAAAATTAATTTTCTCACCATTGCCAATTTTTGAAAAGATGCCTATTTTTAGAAGGTCTTTACAACTGGATATAACCTTCTATAAATTTGAATTGTTGGTAGGGCCCTCTTCTCATAGGAAGTCATCCTCTTCCCCTCCTTCTAGGTATTTGGCCTTAAGGATTCTAGTCCATTCACCATTCTCCTTCATCAGGTGCCAACCCATTTTAGCCAAAAAAATTTGTTCATAGTATCTATGCTTCTTAACCTGAGACCTCCATTAGATTTAGGGAGGCATACTTTTTCCCATGTAACCAAATTGAATCTAAATATTTCTTTAGTGCCTCTCCACAATTTTTTTTAAAAATTTGCTTAATTTTGGAGGCCACACTAGATGGCATTTTGGAGATTGACATAAAGTAGATAGGAATACTCTAAATTGAGGCCTTTAGTAGCTGATATTTCCCCACCTAGGTAAGGAGGTGAACCTTCTATCCCTCTAATTTCCTTTGAATATGATCAATTAGAGGGTTCCAAAGATGGGATTCCACAAACATTTATTATGTGGGTTCCCATAGATTTTATTTATTGAATATTTGTAGCAATAACCAGATCTAAATAATGAAGTATCACCCTATTTGGTTCACAACTTTAAAATAACTATTGATTTAATTTTTATGAAATTATATTCAAATTTAGGTTCCTATAACCCCCATTTAACTAATGGGATAAAATAGGTATTCCCCATCTATAACAATTGTGGTTAATTTATTTCATACCTCTACATAGTGAGACAAGTAGTAGTTTGTTCCCTCATCATTGTCTTCAGGTGAAAGTAATACAAAAATGTGCCTTGATTTTAAAATATAATAAATTTTTAAGGATTTTGACAAAAAATAAATTGTAATTAATGTTCAAGGTTACATTTACATTGTATTTTGTATTATTAGTTTCACAAGATTATAGATGTGGTAAAATTCAATTTTTAATGTCATTTAATGATCCCCTAATAGTTGTAATGAATGAATAGTATCCATACGCGTTAGTGGTTTATAAAAAAATTATTCAACCCATTATTTTGACTTGCATTTATTCCAATCAATTTCCATATAGCCCAAAACAATTCATGCCATCTCCCTAAAAAAAATACTCTATGAACTAGAATTTGAGCTTTAGAAGGAGTGGAAATCATTCACTCTAGGTACTATACTAAAATTTTTGCACATTTTCTTATTTCATTCCTAAATTAATCATAATAATTTATTTACTCATGAGAATATTTATTTCATCTATGAGAAATTATTTCACTACACCAATCTACGATACTTGCAACATGAATCAAATTAATACCATACTTATACTTATCCTAATTTTTAATGGATATTTTTACACATGAACCTGAACCATCATGTTCTCCTATTCCATGTGCAAAATCAAATATAAATATTATACCCCACTCTTCTTATGTATCCTTCTCAACAAGTAAAACATTCTAGAATTCGTAAATTTCCCTACACAATTATTTGACAAAATGTAATGCATTTTTAACATGATTTTTATTGTATCCATATTTCTATAGAAAATCTCAATATAACTTTGAATAAATTTTGGAGAATGTGATTGCTCATCACTCATGTAAAATTGGTACTCCCTTGATATATTTATATTGACTTTTCTACTATCAAGTGTTCATTTAAATATAATATGCATGGAAATTACAACTTGTATTTAATTAGAGTAGAATAATTGAACCTCATTTTGTGGTTATAGTATGTATTTTGAAAAAACTCCACAACTAAAATAATGGTCCTGAGAGGGAAATTATCTTTGCATAACATGAATTTATTATCTAAACATATTTATTTGTGTCTTGGATATTGGTAGATAACATTATTATTGAATCAAACATGAAATTAGATACAAATACTTGAGTCTATCCAACTCACATCTTGATGACTATTTTCTATATTTTAATATATATTTTACATATTTTTACTTCTTAAAATCAACTAGTTACTTTCCAAATTCATTTGAAATTTCCTCGTGTATATATCTTGTCAAATTTGACAAACCATCACAAGTGTTACATATTCCATCTATACAATATTTTTCAAAAAACTAGTTACCCTTTGGTTTGTGACACAAAATTTGTGGAATTAACACTTGATGTTATAAGTGTAGAAGCCACCATAAATTCCTAAATAATTTTGTTAGTATATAAAGTATAACATCCATGATGGAAAAAAATCATAAAAATTCAACATGGATCCTGGAATAACACGTGGTGTATGTTTGGTTTAATTTAATGTATAAAGGATTGCACACCTAAAATACCTTTGGATAATTATTAGTTGCCTATTAATTTTTTTGATAAATTTTTAATAAAATATTATTTGGATCATGTCTAAGATGTGTTTTGCATGTGGCTCATCTTTTTTAACATTTTCATACTTTTTATTTTATATGAGAATTTTGTGTTTCCATGCCAAAAAATTTCAATAAAATGTCTTGCTTTTACAACTAATACCATGTATTTTTGTTGGAGTCTACCACTACATGCCAAACAATCTATGACAAAAGGGTCATCGACTCTTTTTCTTCTTCCTAAGGCTTTAATTAGAGTTTTCTTCTTCATGTTCAAGATTGTACTTATTTGACTAATAAATTGTCATCTAGATATTTTGTAATGTCCCTTTCTTACTAATGAGACATTTGGTAGAAAACTGATAGCCTATTTTATTACCACAATTTATGATGGGTAATCTAAAGGAATAGTGGTGTGGGATCACTATTCACCAATTACTATTCATTGACACTATTCACAAATCACTATTCATGGGTGAATATACATGGTGACATGGCATAGTTCTGGGTAACATAGTGGTGAGGTGTCTTGGGGTGATGTGGTTTAGACCACACTATAATTTTAAATGTTGAAAATGGAAGAGAGAGAAGTGGGGCACAATTCTCCACTTGGTCACATGGAAGGAATAGTGAAAGCATGTGGGGAACAAATTGATTATAGAATCTTTTGACTAATAAGATTGCACATGGAAAGGTGGATGACAAAGTCTACTATTATTAATTTAGGATCACATGTAAGGATTGAGGGCACATGGGATTTGGTCAAAAGTAAGTCATGAAGATCACCTTGTGCATGTGGGAGAAAAAATACACTATTGGTGAATAGTTCCACCACTTCAAAGTATGGCACAAATATTTATCTCTCATGACTTTCCCTCTCTTTCTCCTTCCCATTATAATTTTATAATTGAATCTCTCTTCCTTGATCATGCATATTTTATCATATACCCCCATATTTGAAAATTGAGTTTTGTTTCAACTTATCCTCTCCTAGGACAAAACACATTGGAGTGAAGGGATTATGAGGATGTAAAACTTCCTAATCTATGATGGATTGGAGTTTTTTATTATCAAATTTCATATTTCCTTAATTTAGACACATAAAATTAATATTTAAGCTAAAATCATTTAGTTGTGACCATTATTTTTAAACATAACTCTAAACCTATCTTAGGGCCATTTTTGATCACTTTCAACCACCTTGCACACTTTTATAAGTTGACAAGTGACCCTTGAATGTACTCATCCCAATTATTATCAACCTTAAACATATTCAATTAACTACTTAACACTCATAATGATGAAATTTCCTATGGGACAAGAGTTCCCTAGGGGATTATAGTGCATCGATCTAGCGTCCTTCCTCCTCTCCTATCTTCCCACTAAATAATGGATATCTTTTCAAATTCAAAGATATAAGAAGGTTAACCTGTCCCTAAATAGACCCATTCAAATTATTTTCAATGATATGATGATATAAAAAAATTTAGAGCCATTTTATATAAGAATAATTTTCCTCAACTAAAAGCACTATAATCACACTTGCACATTGAGATTAGAATAATTATTTCTCCCAATTATGATTGCGTATAGCCCTAGTAGCCTAGAGTTCAAGTTTAAAAAAAAATTTATAGGTCATAATTGATTGTTAAATAACTTAATCACATTATTATAGAACTAACATCTAACATATTTCATGAGCTATTAATGCACCACCATAACATGGGAGAACTAAATGAAGTTTGATCCTTCTTAATACTATTATTATGTAGTAAATGATCAACACATGGGGTTTTATAATCTCACCAAACTTTAAATAATGACTCCATTTTCTCCATTGATCTACATTAGTCTTCACATGTCAATAATATAGGGTTTTAAAGGAAAATCTGTTATATAATGGTCTCCACAAGTGATCATAAGCTCCCACACTAGATACATGATTTATATATGAAGGTACAAAAAACCCATAAACCATGATTTCCTCACTACAAGTGGATAGGAGTGCCCTAGGTTGCTTAAGAATGCAACCCCTATAGTTTCCACTTCCTAGATATGTTGTCTAGGCCTAGATTCCATCCAGACTCATGATTCTAGCCACTTGATGCAAAAAAAAGGGCCAAACTTTCAAAGGCCGTAACTTTTGATATGTAGCTTTGTTTGAGCCCATATTCACACCAAAATGACCAGTTTGAAATTTAAATGCATCCATAACCTGACCTTCTATTTATGGGATGTTTTTGATATTTTTTGTAGGCCATATGTGACTATCTAAGGGTCTAAAATTGTATTTTAATTTTATTTTTGAGTTTTTTTCTAAATTTAGAAATTGCCTATTTTTATAACTAGACTTGAAATTTAGTTGAAATTCATTCGATAGGTTAATTTTTAGAGTTTAGTTTACTATTATAAACATTTAGAGATACACACACTTACATCTAAAACTTAATAAAAATATTACCTATTAAAAATGGTAGGTCGAGTTTTATTTATTTTTAGAGTTATGAATTTTGCATGTTAACTCCAATTTTGAGTTGAGGCTTATTTATGAATGGTTTGTAATTATTTGAATCATTCAATACAAATAAATATAGGTTATTATTTAACAACATTTTCCTATTGGTAATTTATTTTTCTTGATATATTTATGTTTATTATCACCATACCCCTCTACACAACACGTTTCATACCCACCTTGATTCCTCCCACAAGCATAGTTTCTATCCAAGTCTTTATTTTATCCTTGCACTTTAATAATTTTAATAAGTTTCCAAACTATAGTAGTTATAAATCAATGAATGTTATAATTTTTATATTATTCTCTTGATTTTGTGTAGTAGTGTTTTCATTTAGGGTTTTCACACAAATCCCAAATTTGATAAAACATATTGGTGAACCTGTATTTTTCTAAACATGGAAATCCCTAGTTTTCCCTAGGGTTTCCTTATAAAATGTTATCACCATAGATTTTCAAATTAAATTATCATGTTGAAGTGTTTTATATAATTCTTATGCCTCTATTTTATTATTAAAATTTTATTATTTGTATAATTTAATATGGTTAACAAAGAATCTCATCGTAACCCTCAATTTTGTGATAGTTACATTCCCTATAATTAGGTCCATGATATGAATATCCCAAGAGGTAAGGTGGGAAATTATATATTTTTAAATGAATTTAACCAACCTATCCTTTTTAAAATCCCTCTACCTCACACATCTCTTCTTCATGTTGAATGTATGCATGTTTAATCTGAAGCACCTAGGGTTGTTTTTGTGAGGTTCTAAAGGAGCAATTATCACTATGAGAAATTTAATAACAGAGTTGAAAAATTAAAATATATTTTTAAATTCAAATATAACATTATTTTAACATAATATTACATGTGCAAACAATCCAAAATATTCTAGCATTAATCATGTATATGTGTCTCCATCTACCAATGTTGTACCTAACAAGATTTCATATTAAAATGAGAAACTAGAAAGAAATACCTCTACAATAAGTGATGAAAAAAGTATGTAAATGGCTAATAATAGTTTAAGTGAGATTCTAAGGTAAATTTGATCAAACTACTTCCTCTACCTTCTCTAAGGAAATAAAAATATTATTATTCATATCACAAAATGCATGGGCATCATTAAAATTATTGTTTGGATTTGAAGCGAAAAATGCAATAGATAATTGACAATGGTGATCCTTCCATAGAAACATCACTTAAGTAACCCACTCACCTTAAGATTGCATCTCCTAAATCACAAGTGACAAAATAAGAATTAGTACAAAAATGGTTACCAAAGGACAATTAAAATAAGAAAAGATTAAACAAGCTAAGTTAGAGAAGGTAATAGTAAAATAGGAATAAGATTAAAAAGAGAAATTACAAAGAGAAAATTTTTCAAAGCAAAGGTTACAAAAAGAAAAAGTGGCATTATAAAAAGAGAAGTTCGCAAATTAAATTCAAGATAAGTAAAAAATCATTCTTAAAAGATGTTTTATAATAAAATACTCTCTAAAGCATGAAATACTTATTAAATATAAAGTTTCAAGTGTGGTTCCAAAAGAGTTGACTAAAAAGAAATCATATGTTCAAGAGCCTTTGATTCTTAATCCCCTCATAGTTGGAAATAAATGTACCAATATGGTAAATAACAACACTATATAAATGAATTTTTGTTGCATGACACTCTTACAATTTTTTGGATATGATAAGGACCATTTGGGTAAGATTATTTTATCTATATAATTTATCATATGCATTGAGTTACCTTGCATAGCTAGGCCAACAAAATGTTCAATGGTATTTCATGTCTATCCTAGTTTGGCACCATATAATGCTAAATTATGAAGATCATGGATGATATAAATGAGGAAAATAATGGATAAATATACCAACCATGTCACATTTGCACATTACATTACAATGAACACTGTTTCAAGATAACATAGAATTTATTCAAAACAATATCAACCAACATAGAGAATAATTTCAGATAGCATAGATATAAATATAAGTAATGCCATATCACTAAAGGCACATGTCACAATACACCTTACAAGGGAGAAATAAAAATGGTCAATACCATAGTATGGGGATGTTACTTAGTCATATAAATATACAAAAAATTACAAGAGTGGCATTCCACAATTTTATAATATAGATGATGATGATGATGATGATGATGATGATGATGATGATGATGATTATTATTATTATTATTATTATTATTATTATTATTATTATTATAATAATAATAATAATAATAAAAATAATAATAATAATAATAATAATAATAATAATAATAAAAATACATATTGGTATGATCCTAATGATATTAATTATGTAGAATATCAATATGGAAATGATGCAGAACCTACATATTTGCATGATAAATTTTAGTTATAATAAATCACCATTCCTTTGTTCACCACAAGATATATTGATGGTAAGACTCTTAAGGGAGTCATTTGTTAGTATTCTTCTCTCTATTTATTTGTACATATATAGGATTTTTTTAAAAAAAATAGTAAAATATGCCATAAAATACCAAAATCATGACTCATTCATGCTTATACATATTGTATCATACATAATTCTAGTTTTTCATAGTATTACATATATGTTATAACTAGTTTTATATCATAAATGTTTCAACAGTGTATATGAGTGACTAAAGATTACACAAGACATCATTTCTAAAACTATTTATAGGTGTTTTTAGTATTACACACTCAAAAAATATATTTATATAGAAGCATTATGGATGAAAGGACCGAAGTGCTTGAGTGTCCTTCACCCCACTCTTGTCCCAATGAGTTTAGACCATCACTACTCAATTTTAAACTTCACATAACCTTCCTATAACATGTACATTCATTTGTTAACACATTGGGGGCATGGTAAACATGGGTTTTATTCATATTTACCCACATTATATTAATCAAACACATTTTATTAAATATTAGGATATTAAACACTAATATTTTGATATGTTATTGCCTATCTCACTTACTAAATATTATTCATATTACCACTTAGCTCTTGTTGATGAAATACATAATCATGCATGCTTTTTATATTGATTTTCCTAGATTCATATATTATATGCACTTATCTATTTTCTTGAGGACATTTGAATATGTCATTTAAAAGTGGCTCTAATCCTTTATATCTATAATAATATGCATGTGAAGACATTTGAATATGTCCTTGTGTGTGTTTTCTATCCATGTTTGTGGGCATTTCAACATGTTTGTATATGTGGATCTGAGCTTCCATTATTTCTTTGTATGTGCGTGATGGAATTTAAACATGGATTTATATATGTATTCTATTTGAATGAGTTATATTTTAATCTATCCCATTTTTTGGCCCTTCGGCCTTATTTTATGTATTTTGTGTGTTTTGCATGTAAACTTTGATTGTGTGCATCATGGCCATGCCACTTTACTTTCTTATTTGATCATATTTGTATGCCATAATCTGCATCATGCATTCCTCCATAAGTAGTTTTATTTATAATTATATACTTAGTTGATCAAATTATCTATGTCCTTCATTGTCACATTTATCTAGATAAAATTCATGTGAATGCTTGTTTTCACATGCATCGTACATTATTACTATGATCAGTTTGCATACATAATGATGCCATAATTTTCCATGGTGTCAATATTATAAATATTTAAATTTTTTACATCATAACAACCTACCAATAACCTTTTGTTTTGAGTTATGATCTTATGTAGGATCAATAAATCACCTCAAAAGAGGGGAATTTACAGATATTTGTCTCATATAAATGACCTTCCTAGATCAATACACAAACATTATTTAATAGTTATTACATAGTTAACACAATTTAAATATTAGAAAATACACATAAACTCAAGTTGGATAGGAGCACCACATTAGATAAGAGATCACAAATCTAGTGCCCTTCTCAACATTGATATCCAAATGCTTGAAAATAGGTAGTTTCATAATTTTTTAGAACCTCAATTTACTTGTATCATTACTGATAAATATCATAGTATCAATTTCCATAATTACTTAGAATTACACAATTTATCTTAGACTTGATTAGTTTGGAGGTGAACATGAGCAACATGTTGTCCTAGTTTCACATAGGTTTATTCTCAAAATCATGATTATTTTTCTTAGTCTCAAAATTTATATACACTAGATATAAATTGAGGGCATGTGTGCAGCACATTGATTCCTCATTGCATCTATTTGTGCATCAGATCCATAGATGGAATGACAATTCATATCATTATCATGTTGTATACAAATCTAAATTATACTTAGTATTTGTACTAGTTTTTCACTATAATCGAACCTTTTTATAGGTATAATGGATGTTTCACTATTTTTACTAGTATCTAAACTCATTTTTCCAACATACGTACATACATACATACATACATACGTACGTACGTACATACGTACGTATGTACATACATACATACATACATACATACATACATACATATATAAA
>JARHVA010000399.1:4562500-4565000 GCA_037957365.1 Torreya grandis
AAATATCAAATAACCCACTCAAGTATGGGTTCCCAAAATAAAATAATTACAAGTTAAACATAATGCATTACAAACACATGATAAATTAGATAATTCAAACACAAATGATAAATAAATAGATCTATATGTGGAATTCATATATCGATATTGTTGGCAATTTCATATTCCAAATAATTCTTAAGACAACAAAATATACTAAAGAAATATAGTAACATGCTAGGATTATATTATTAATAATAATAGTTCATACATAATTACACATGACAATGTTTATAATCTGTGCTCTCTTACTATACTTATTTTATTTATAGATTTGGGGAATCCCATGTGTTTTTAATCTTGCCATAATTTGATCTCATATTTCAAGGATTGTTCAAATTCCACCTACTATGTCTAATTTAGAATATTTTCATCTTGATTTCAAATATTTTTCATTTTTAATATGGGAACACTATAAAACCATGTCCATTTCAAAAATATATAAACATCAAAATCTTTGAAACATTCATAAGTCAAGATCTCTAAGTATTTTGAAAGTTTATTATCTTAAAATCTGTCATCTACTTTATATTAAGTAGCTCACATATTTTTATTCTCTTTTCAATACACAATGTGTTTTCAAAATATATGTGAGTGTGATATAGGACATAATTTTACATGATTTTAATGTTAGCCATTTTTTTTAAGTTAGGGGCATCTTATTCTTCTATATGGGTTTTTTTATCCACATCCTCTTTTCCATGTTGAGTTGTACATTATACAAATGGATTGATATTAATTCATACTTTACATGTATTGTAATGGATATGTTATTTGTCTAACATTAAATTTGACACATACAATTGACATATGATAGTTTCATTTAATTTTTTATTATACAAATAGTATTTTTATTCATATTCAATTCAATTTTATATTCAAATATATGATTCAATGCATTTTCAATACTTACAAATTATTTGCATTCTTTACATACAACTCTATTTTCAAAATATGTAGTCAACACTTTCAAACTCTATACATGCTTCATCCACGACTTCTGTTCTATATTCAAATACATGATGTAATGAAATATACAAACTGATCATATATTTTAAAGTTACATTACTACACAATTATATATTTCACAAATACCCTCACTTCTTATTTTTTGATAAATGATCTAAAATATACATCTGTAATCTTAAAAGTGGGGGAATCATATTGTGATTAACTTGAATTCAAGTCCCAAACAATATTTTTCATATTTATAACAACATACAATATGCATATTAATAATATTCTGGGAAAGTATGGCATGCATATGTACCCCACTCTTATAAATACATGAGATCAAGTTCACATATACAAAATATTAACCATTTTCAAATTTCAAACTAGCACTCTATTTAATATGGGAGGGCATATGTTGGTTCATGTATTTCACTCCTTTTTATTTTTGAATAAATAATTTTTAAAATTTCATAAATTTACAGTTCAAATCTAGATCCACCTGTATCGATGTGATTCTTATTTCATAAGGGGGCATTTTTAATCTTAGTGATACTCCACATCTTGGGTATACTTTTAGTTAACCATGCAATGGTTCTCTCTTTTCACTTTAGCAAACCATATACTAGTTCCCTCTTTTATTTTTCCTATTTGATTCCAATTATATTTAGGGGTTATCATTTTTACATAGTTTAGAGTGCTTTTCTCAAGTGAAAGCACATAATTGTCTAAATAAAATAATTCACTCATTGAGAATTGATCACTCTTGATTTTTCCATAGATTAAAATTCAATAAGTTGGTATAGTTATGGTTTGGTGAAACCCATTGGGATACTACTCTTTATATTACCACTTTAAAAATATTTTTTTCTCCTTAGCCAAGAGACAAATAATTTTTAAGGAACCTTATCTACACTTGCATTAACTAGTATACCAAGACACCAAATTCCTCCTTTAAAGATAAAGTATGTTTTAAAAACTTAGGTTCTATAGCTCTCTCCTTTCATCTATAAATTTCACTCTATTACATCAATAGAATAAAAGGGTGCAAATGTAGACATAAATTTTAATCAATAAA
Organism: Torreya grandis; assembly: GCA_037957365.1. Classification (NCBI taxonomy): domain Eukaryota; kingdom Viridiplantae; phylum Streptophyta; class Pinopsida; order Cupressales; family Taxaceae; genus Torreya; species Torreya grandis. Next base: position 4,564,569 of record JARHVA010000399.1, read on the forward strand.
TGTTTGAAAATATTTATTATTGACATCCATACCTTGGTATTTTTTTTCATTTTGTTAACCAAAGGCATTAAAAATGTTGAAAAATAGTATGAAAATAACCACATTTTATTCATATTTGTTTGTATTATTCTAGTAGATCACCGATATAAAATTTCATAATTTTATACATTCTTGGAGAAGTTTGAACTATGTAGATAGGTTTATAATACAAATATATCCCCTAGTGCACTCTTACCCCCTTTAATCCAATATATACTTTTTCAAATTGATTCATTTAGTAAAGGATATCATCTAATTTTCATAAGGTTAACTCATAAAAAATATTTGAACATTTTTTTATATAAAATCAAATCAAAGCCAGCCAATTCATCACCTATAAATCATATTTAAATCTAATTTTAGTCCTAAATTTATCAAAATGGCATTATTATT
>JARHVA010000399.1:4570000-4577500 GCA_037957365.1 Torreya grandis
TGTAAATTGGCAGGTCCTTATTTTGGACTAAAATTTAATTTTCCTCTAAACAAGAAAAAGGTCAAAGAAGGAAAAATGACTCAATTCATGAGAGATGAGTCATAAATTAATATACATTAGTGATTTGAGAGTCAAGTGAAGTTGGAATGATTGAATATGCAACCCTAATGCCTATACATAGGTTTGAGTTTGAAGGCAAGAAAATAAGTGCTTAAAAAATCCATCAAAAGGTAAATGAGACTTGTAAAAAAGTGATAAATAAATCTTAATTATTTTTGGATACTATTAATGTGTCATATTGGAGTTGAAAAAAATAAGCTCAATACCACATCATCAAACTCTTTCCTAATGATCATTTATAGCCACCTTTTGAGAAGGTAGTCTATAAAAAGTGTGCTTGGATGAGATATAAGGTTTGGGAAAATTAAAAATATTATGAAACCTTATTAATGATATTTTCATATTCAATGAATTCTAATATATTTATAAACTCCTAAGGTGTAGTCAAGAGATGCTTCATCTAACATGGACACCTACAGGCAGACTATGGTTCAGTTGGTCTTCAAAATCAAGATGAGGGTGATTGTTTAATATTGATGTTTAATTATGGTAGTTAAATGTACTAATTAGGATTAAATTAAACATAAAATATTATCATAAAGGCTAACCAAAAAGGTGTCACTCAAACCCTGTATACACTCAACCAATTAAGGCAATAAGCCTGCTTACATTGTCAAGATTGAAACACTTTCTTGGTTTGAACATAAAAATCATAAGAGAATAAAATCACATGATAATTATATCATAAATATATACCATTAACTCCATATAACCTCCTTAATTATTGTAAAGGGATGAAAAAGTTAGAAGGCGTGTTTAGGAATGTTGAATCTAAAACCCAGCGTACGACCCTATGTGTAGACTTCAAGTGATGGAAGATGGTCTGTATGTGGAAATAAGAAAAAAATGAATCTAAGGAAGTGTTATTAGTCTCAAAACATAATTAAATGAAGTTTATAACCTTTTTACAAGGGATAAAATAAAGTGAACACACTCAGCTAGGGTCACTAGCATTCACTTGCTCAAGAACCCTAACATGAATTGATGAAGGATATAGTAGGGTTGGAGAATAAATGTGACAATATAATAATTTTATAAATTAATTTTGGATGTATTAGACATATGGAGGTCATTTTAAACTCAAAATAAGACTCAGAACATCACCTACAAACCTCATCTCTCTCTAGACCTTACAAACATACAATCTAGTAACCCAAGGGTCTCCTAAACATACTCATATCTCTCATGAAAGGATGATTGGTGGCTCAATATATTTTGAATGAGATTAAAACCCTATAAAATCATGATTCATGGAATTTGGATGTTCATCTAGAGCTTATCCTTTATGAATCATCCTTAAGACCTTAAAGCACTCATAGGCTGACAACAAGTTCTTTAATGACAATTTAAGAGAAATGAGGCTCTAAATCACATGAAGTGACCTAGGTTTCCCATGAATATTCTTGGATGATTTTGAGGAATTCATGTGGGTTCTCTATATGTCCTTTTTTTGTTCTTTTAGTTGTATGGACTGTAATAAATGCACTATTTTATAAGGTTTTTTGGGTGTTTTACAGGGTTTGGAGTAACAAAGAATTTGAAAACTATTGGGATAGGTGACTTAAGATGTTTTAAATATATTAAATCTAAAAAAATGCATTGGAAATTTTACAAGTGATCAAATTGAGCTCATTTTTCAAGGCAGTCTCAAACATGCCTAAAATGATACTAGGTCTCAAGGCCATTTCATGGTTATCGCACTTTTATAGGGTCTCATGGACTCAAATTTGGAATGGATGTTGGTGACATCATAGGTAAAGTTAATCAAATGATTTTGGGTGGCTTCACACATGTGATAGATATCTAGAGAAAAAAATTAGGCTTCTAGGTAAGGAGGCCTAATTGAGTCTTAATTGAGGAGAGCAAAACACTGAAAAGGCACTTCCACTTAGAGTCTGGATGAGAAATTTTAAATGAAGTTGTAATGGGATATTGGGTCCTCAAATATGTGATAAATTTACAAATAAATTCTTTAAATGATTATACACAAGGAGGTTTACATGCTTTTAGGGTTACAAAGAATGAGGTTAAATGAGGGCTTTAGGTATAAAATGAGTTCTTGGAGTAGTTTGAGACTTCTAAATGAGTTTTTAAAAGTATAATATGATGTGAATAAGACATCCATGGAGAGATAATGAATTGGAGAAGATGAATTTAGGTTTTAACACTTATAAGCAAAATTGGCCTAGTGAGACAAAGAGAGTTCTAGACACCTAGTTTAAAGGTGTCAAGAGTAGATAAAATATGTAACTAAACATGACTTGATAGTTAAGAGTGCCATATATCCTCTCACAAGCCAAGGAAAAGTGAAGTTTTCAAGAGCAAGGCAATGTATCAAGAAAGGTTTGAAACTTCCACACAACTTACAGTGGAAGAGCATATTTTTGAGACTAACACTTGTATTTTAGGACATTATGGGTCAATTTAATACATTATTCTTATTGTAACTCCCCTTATACACTTGTCTCTCTCTCTCCCCTTTGCCCTTCTTTCTTTATTTCACTTTATCTATATATTGAGCTTTGATTGGCTAAGTTTTTATCCTCCACCTAGGTATGGGGAATCCCTAACCATTTAGAACCTTTGATAGATGAGAACAATGTATTATTACCTTCTTTATGGACTAGTTTTAATATGCATGCTTGACTAGTTGATCTTGTTAAGTGATAGTCTTGATTCTTTGGCATGTTTATCCTTATTTAACATTCATTTTTAGTTTGGAATCCTTTTTTTAGGTCTATTGAAATGTTAAAGTAAGGTGTAAATGTTTAATGAGTAGTATTTTAAATAGTGTCATGTCATGACCTCTTGATTAGTCCTCGTAACTCAAACACTCTTCCCAACCTTCATGAAAAACATTGAAGTAGAGAGGTAGATTTGGATTAGTGTCATGTGTAGGTTAGTCTCTTGTTTGAAGTAAATTTTTATCTATTTGGCAGTGGTCAAATAATATTTGGTGCATCACTTCCATTAGAGTAGGTTTCTCTCCATTTTCCTAACAAGTGGTAGATTAGTGTTTGAGCCTAAATGATTCATCAAAGGGAGCTAGATATTTAACCTAGAGATTCACCTCTCCAATAGGGTACCCAAAACCTTGAGGTGTTTCCATGTTACATAAAATATGGAAGGATTGAACTGCTTTTCAAAGGGTGAAAATTTGATTGATAATAATTTTGGCGTCCCTGATGGGACTAAGTTCTAAAGTTGTTGAAGAATTATTGGTATTGTTATTCAATCTATTAGCCTTTAGAGGAATTAAAAATATAAATGGTGACTTTGTGCATGATCATCTAGTTCTAGTAGCCTAGTCACTTATTCAAAGTAAGTTGAGTTTTATTTCATTATCTTGATGAGGTTTTGAGTTTGACGTAGAATTTAATTTTATGCAAGTTAGAAAAATTTATGAAGCATGTAGTGTTCCCTATCAGTCCTATGATGAGCCTTATCAACCTCACTATGATCCATATTAGTTATATGATCCTTCTCATCCTTATCATGAGTCATACTAGTCATATGACTAGCCTTCTCAAGATCAAGATGTTCCTAGCCAACATAGTCAATCCTCAAACAAATCCATTTCAAGTTTTAAGAAAAATCTCTTAGGCTATGAGAGGTACATGATATACCTTAATACAAAAAAGGAATATGGTTAAGATATCCCTAGTTATCTCATTCATAACATGAGAGATTCATTGTAACTAATGAAAGAAGAATGGGCACCTATTGAGAGAACAAATTGGCAAAGCTTCTCAAGTGAGATGATGGATGTGTCTCATTCAAAGCATTGAGGATAATATAAGTAGCCATTAATAATAGTAGGTCTAACTCCATCATATTTATGTGTCTTTATACACACCACCTCAACCCTCATATATGCCATCCATTATTCCACAAGAGACCTTTCCAAGTGAACTTCCAAGTGTTACAAGTCATTCATGTGTTCCTCAAACCTTCCCTTCTTGGAATTAAATCTAAGAGAACATTCAAAAGAAGGAAAATAATTTTAGTATCACATTATTGAGAACCAAAATGTTGCTTCTCTTCCTTAATAACCCCCAGGAAGTCTTTTAAGACTCCAAGATAGAATTAAATGGTGAAATCATGGAATGATAAAGGTGATATAAGTATATATTGGGGAGTTAAAGTTAAAGAAGAATATGAACCTATGAAAGTTTCTATCATACCTCCTCAAGAGTTCTCTTGTATCTCATACTATCCTTCTTGTATCCCTTATGCTCATGAAGCTACTAATCACCTTCAATAAAATATATTCTAAGAGAGTATATACAAAGACATTTAAGAGCTAGAGTTGAAGATGAAAGGACTTGAATCAAGCAAAAATCAAGAGTTAAAAACCAAAGAAATATTTGTTCCTACTCAAGCTCTGTTACCATCTTCCTAAGACCCTATAGCTTTTCTATCTTGGAGGTCTATCCAAGAATGTTTTCAAAACATGAAGAAGGATCTAATTGATAAGGTTGAAGATAAAGTTGTATATTTTAAAGAGCCCCAATGAGGACATGAGAAAAGTGAAGTTATTATTGAGGATAATGAAGTATCCATTGCCCAAGTTAACTTGTTTTCCCTTCAATAATTCCTTCAATAATCCTCCATGTCGAAGACTCCAAATTTAAAAAGTAATCCTTTAATCCACAACCCATTCATAAGCCATACATCATACCTCATACTCCCTCTCCAACTCATGAACATGTTCATCACCCTCTCACCACATATTTTCTTGAAGAGGCACATGCCCTATAGGAATAAAATGAAGAGGAAGTTGCAGCTGCAATTGAATGCCAAGGACAATGTAATGATGATGATGCAAATGAGTTTAATGAAGAGATATTCATATGTACCCAAATAGGGGAAGAAAAAGGCATTTTATTTTTTGAGGATGATGTTCATGGATATGGTGTTGATGGTGTACTTCAATAAGAAGATCCAATTCCATCTAGATTTGTTGAGGTTAAAACTAGTACTGAGGTTGAAAGCTCTCTAGACAAACAAAATGAGGTTTTGAATGATGTTGGCATAGTTCAAAATGAGAAAAGATATAAACTTGAAGAAGATGCCATAAAATCACCTCATGATTGCGTACAAGGATTTGAAACTCTTGACAACCTTGTGGTTCTTGAAGAGAAAGAGGAAGGTACTCTTCTATTTGGTATTGCTCATATTGAAAAGAGAAGAGGACAAGGATGATTGGTAGTAGTACCTTTAGTCTCTTTAAGAGATTGAAATTATTTGAAAATCTATGTTGCCTATTGAATAAAATTTTCATGAGGAGATTGAATAATATATTCTCATTGAGGACAATGATGTAGCTTGGAGTGAGTATGCAAAGCTCCTTGAAGAGTTTTATGAGCATGCAATAACTGGTAATAAGTATGATGTAATTCAAGATGGTCCATTAAGGTCTAAGAAGAATGCTTAGATGAAATATAATTTGATGAAGTTGTATCTAAGGAGAATCATGATAAATATATTGAAACATAAGATTAATTCATATTCATAAGTGATTGGTTTGTATCTATCATTGTATTTAAGAACATGTTAAAAAAATTGGCATTTAAGAAGAGGGTGAAGACATCAAGACTAAGGTCCAAGAGGCATCTTGCCTCATGTCATTCATAATCTCATAGAGGGAAGGATATCATAAGATTCCCATTTTACCTAGGTAGAAGAAGACAAGTTCAGGTCAGTTATACATAGTTAGTTGCTTTCTTATTGGTTGTGTTCTTTAAGTGCTTAGCTAGAATATGTGTGTGTCTTGCTTCTTTGATTTGTGTGTGTTATCTTCATTTTGTGTGTTTTTAGGTTAAATTATATTGTATTTTCATGGTAAAGGTCTATTCATGTCTGAAACTAAGTGAAAATAACTACATTTCCCCATGGAAGGATAAGGCTACTAGTCTATTTAGCATAACAGGCATGCTACCCCCATGAATCACCAATTTGTTGACCAATTTTGACCCCAAAGGTCAAAATATAAATCCATATAGGTGAAAAATTGAGTTTAGTGTTTTTATAACCTTGTTCATTGAATTTACATGCCTTAATAACCTTCAAAAAGTCTTCATAAAGCCTTATCAACATTGTTTAAGGTTTATTTGAAGAAATAAAGGTAAGGTCTTATTATGGTCTTGTAATGGTCTGCCCATGTCATGGTGTGATGAAACTTGGTCAAGTAATGTAATAGGTACTTATGTGTCCTTAAAGCTCATTTTATGCCTTAATTAACTTATACAATCATTTCATGATGTTTTGGAAAGGTTAAGTTTCTTTTGTGGACTTTAAGGTAGTATTTTATGAAGAAAAAAGAGGTTTTTGACTAACTCTAATGTATAATAAGGCACACCAAGGTGATTCATCCATGCATGACATTTTTTTAATATTGAAAAAGAGTTTCCAATCTATATATGGTAGTTACAAGTCAAGAACAAGTCAGAATATTGAGTTTCAATGCTAAATAAGGGAGTTAAGGTACTTGTATAGACTTGTTGAGATCATCTATAAGTAAAAAAATGTTTTAGAACATCCCTTCATATTCCATGGGTCATTTTAAATATTGGGATCAAGTTTTATGTCTTAAAATTGAAAATAAATCTCTCTCTTCCATCACTCCCTTTACAAGTTCATGAAGGTAATTCTTATGTGAATGGTACATGTCATACAGGTAGAGTTTTAGGTTGAGATTTTGACTAGAGTTGGGGAAAATTATGAGATTATAATTAATGGTATTGGCCATTTTATTAAACTCATTTTATTTATGAATAATTGCTAAGGAGTTAAGGTACTTTTCTGAGACTCAAATCCCCATAGGCTAAGTTTTGTATAATTCCCATACAAGTGTGAACTCATTGGCTACATAAAATAAATTTTAAATGATCCTTAGATACCTAAAGAATCATCTTAAACCTTCATCCACTAGTTTTACACATGTGGGAAAATAAATTAAAAGGAAAGTTATTCTCTTGCATAGTCTACAGAGTGATGTCATAGTTTCTATTTATTCCAGGGTTTTTAATGTATAAGGTGATGAATGAAGGTTTCATATCATGTTTTCATTATTTTCATGCTATAAAATACCAACACTCTCTATTATAACCCCAAAACCATTCTCTCCAAGCAATTCATAATGTTTTCTCATTTGATGACTGTTGGTACAAGCTATTTACAACAATTGAGTAACGAAGTCTTATTTTGCATTGTTCAAGGGTGTATAAGAGTCTTGAAATAATTAGGAATCCAATGGTAGTATAATAAAACACCATTTAAAGTTTTAGGTCTAAGGAGGTGAGAGTGAAAATCAAAATCTGTGCTCTCAAATAAAGATTATGAAGTGTTTCAGTCACCCATAGGTCTTTAGACCTATGA
>JARHVA010000399.1:4582500-4690000 GCA_037957365.1 Torreya grandis
GGGTTTAATTTGAGGGTTTTTAGGTTAAAGGTAATGGTTAAGGGTTATAAATTTAGTGATGGGGTATGGTTTATAAGGAAGAAAGTAAATAGGATAGGTAAAAAATGCTAAGATAAGATGTGGTTGAAGATACATGGTTATGTAAATTAGGGGTATAATAGGATTATGATGGGTGTGTTTAGGAAAGGGTTAAGGGAAATGGTTTGGTAGATGAGTTAGGATAGGTGGAGTCGAAGGTAAGTCTTTCATGTAGTTTATTTTGTAGAAGAGGTGAATATGTAAGGTTGGAGATAGAGGTAATAGGTAGTAGTTCATAGGAGATGTTTGATGAACTAGGTGAACTAAGGTATATATCAAACCTTATAAGTGAGGGAGTAGATATAAATATAGGATCAGGTGCCCTAGATCCTAAATGAGGTATGCCAAGGGATGACTGATGTGGATTGGTATCATATGACTAAGGTGGGACTTAACAACATGAGATACTACCATCACATGCCACATGATGTAGATATGTTAGTGGAACTCATTGAGAGATGGTATCCTTTCACTAATACATAATTATTTTTGATAGAAGATATCTCCATTTTACCTAAGAACATCCATTAGATATTGCATCTATTGATACGAGGTGAGCTGATATACCACATCAGTAGTGATGAGAGAGATGAGTAGATGGATCACCCATATAGAGAGGACCTTATGTTGGTGAGGTGGTATTTAGGAGGATTCCATTATACATCTATATATCCATTGGATAGGGATATTAGATGGCTATTCATGATGATGATAATAGCTATTACATGTTACACACTACTAGATTTGAGCTGTGGGAGATTTTCATACTTGTTGCTAGGGGTTCTTTTGGAGACGTGGTTAGATCATAAAATATTTGTGTGGGCACTTGTATTATTAGTTTATATATGTCATGAGTTATGGAGATACCATGACCATATGAGATATGGGATCAACACTGGTTTTGTGCTATATCACTGGGCCTACGAGCACATTAGGGTATTGAGACCCGAGGGACTACCATAGCATAGTTTTATTCATATGGATTTCAAGGTTGGTTACATGAGGTGGAGAGGTGATTACACTCTCACAAGATTGGGAGGAGGATCATGAGACCTATATTGGTACCAAGATATGCTAGAGGAATTTGTTAAGGGTGAGATTATTTGGCACCCATATATTAGATTTCTAGCATGGGTGAGTGATGCCAGACACACACTATCACACACTATCATTATAGAGCTACCAATGGATTTTTGGGAGGTGAGAACATGTGGTTGAGATTATCCCATTTAATAGGGTGAGGAGGTAGTTTAGGATTGTCTAAGATATTATAAGTGAGTTCCCAAAATATAAAATGGAGGATGTCAGAGTTCTCATCACCTACACCAAAGCTAGAGGACATATTCATTGATCATGAAGAGCTAATAGTGAGGGCTGATATTGATGATATAGGTGTTACAGATGAGTACCTTACAGCATTTCAAGAACATTATGATGCAAATATTTTTAGAGGTGATGATGGCCAATAGGATATGGATGTGGACATAGAGGTGGGGGGGTGGTGATCAGAAGGATGAGGATGTGCTAGCTAGAAAAGCACTAATTACTAATAGGGGCGAGGCATAGGTAGCACTAGCTATAGCATAGGAATCCTTAGTGTCCATGACCTAGGAAAGGGATGAAGTATAGGGATCAAGATAAAGCACAACTATCCATTATTACATAGGAGAGAGATTATCTCAAGTAAGTAGGAGGGTGAGTACCAACACTTGCAAGATCACCAAGGACTATCTCCATGGTGAGATATGTAATGATAGTAGAGGAGGCATTATGAGGACTTAATTTTAAAAAATCTTCTTTATGAGCCTAGATAGGGTGAGTATAGATTATGGATCATTGAAGGTATCAACAATATGACACCAGGTCAGTGGGTTGCATCTGTAGGTGGGCAAGCAAGATCAGGAGGTGGGTAGGATCCATGAAGTAGTGGTACACCAAGGTCTTAGATTGTTATGATATATTTTACATTTGATGTACTATATGATTTGATATTAGCATGTGAGCTGATGTATATATCCATTGAGAGACATGTACAATATTATATATGATCATTATTTTGATTATGACCTCATGATAGATAGATTTGATCATGGTGTATGGTTTGTGTTGATGGTTATGGATGCGATGTTGTTTATGTGATGTTATGGTTCAAGTGTACTCACCTAACTAGGCATGTGATGATGTGGCTATTTAATTTATGCTCATTGTTTATGATGTGGTTATCATCTATTGGTGACTATGTTTATGATGCATGCTCATGATGATGTTGATATTTGATGGATGTTGTTTATGGTATGATGATGATACTAATGTGGATATGGTTTATTGGTGACTATGCCTATGATATATGCTCATGATGATGTTTATATTTGATGGATGTTGTTTATTATGGTGATGATCAATGTGTTATGTTTTGTTAGACATGGATATGATGTTTGTGATTGTTATCATGGTTATGGATGACTATGTTCATGTTGTGGTTATAATTATGATGTTATGATGTTGATATGATGATGCTCATGATGATCATGGTCATGTTCTAAATTAATGATTCTATGCTTCCTTATCTAGATTAGACATATGGTGGATAACATATGTGAATGACTCATTCCTTTTTTATGTATGGTTAAATTGTGGTAGATATGATAGATGGTTAATTGATGTGATTGATGACTATATGATGTTTGATATATGAGATGGTTAATACATTAAAATTTTCTTATGATTAAAAATACTTAAACAAATATGGTAGGAAGGTCATCGCTAAATAAAACACATGGTTGGTAGTTGAATATTTTGAATGAATTGCATTTGTTTAGATGAAGGGGAAGTAATATTAAAACACAAAGAGGAAGTTGGATAACAAAACTAAATGTGAGAAAAGATAATATGATAAAAAGACAAATGCCTTGATGAATGTATTAATAAGTAGATATGATATAAATAATAATAAGACACAATGCTTCTTCATTGGCAAGGATTAAGACAAATTTAAGTTAGATCAGCTTATGAACATAAGCCCTTTGAATACGTCACATTAGCATTCATTAGTTAGTTAAAAAGTATCTTAACCACCCAGTGTCAAGTAAGATAAAAAAATTCCTTTCTTATAAAGGGTATAAATGGGGGGGGGTGGATGATGATGGAACCTTATTATGAGACTATCATGCCTCTTCTGCAAGTTACCAAAGAGCCAGTATGAACAAGTCCATGTCATATAAGGTCTAGACTGATCAATGCAAGAAGTCTACTTATAAAAGCTGAGAGTGGTTTCCATAATTATTAGCAATTTTTATATTTTGATAATGGGTCATTTGATTGGAGGCTAATGATGTGAGAAGCTTCCCATGAATTGTTATGCTTTGACAAATGCTTTACTCATCCATCCTTCAAGGGAATGGTTTGAGTTTATGAGATTTTGTTGAAGTATTTTGATAGATATATTTAAAGGGAGAAATCTACCTTATATGGATAAATTTTGATTGGTTTTGGAAACTATCCTTCAAGGGAGTAGTCTGCAAATGCTTGGAATGACCCATAAAATACATGATTTTTTTTCTTATTTAATGATTTACTAAATTTGTTTTTTTAATTTGTGCTATTGACATGGATTTTCTTATATAGGCTTGAAAGGTTCACCTTTATGAAGGTGAAAATAGAGCACAAAAATGTTGATGATGGATAAAATAGGTTTAAGTGATAATGACCATGAGAATCCATCCTATAAAGGGATGGAAAGTACTATGAGAACCATGCCATGGGTAGAGCCATGGTACCCATGTTCAAGATTAGGCAAAGGTTGTAACATATAATTACATGATTCATCTTTAATTAGATGTCCTTAAAATAAGGGGATGCATGTGAGTGAAAATAAGGGGTGAGCTTAAGTTAGACAAAAGGTGAGTTCAATCATATTTAAAAAAATAAAGGACATAGATGTGAAGAATTGAAGGGATCAAGTTCTGATTTCCCTTTAAGAGAGGATAACTGATAAGCTCCCTATCCATACCTGTGTATTATGATATAAGGTCCAAGCTAATTGAAAGCAAACATGTATTGATTTATTTTTCCCATATTGGTTACATGTTGATTTTCCTTTAAGACAAGGTCTTTGACATTAAATTATCATAATTTGAGGTGTTTGTTATAAGCATTATTGAGTCACTCTTGATAGATACAAAGATGGGTAAGTGCAACTAAAGTACATTTGTCAAGCAACTCAAGTTGGGATAAACATTATTTGTGATAATAACCCTTAGAAATGAGATCTTGTAGGGATATCTGAAGAGAGGGAATTTGGACTTCAAGAGGTAAGACAACATCTACTCCAAATGCAAGAGAGGAAGGGGTAGAACCTATAGGGGTTTGAATGCTAATACGATACACCCATAAGGCAAAGTGGATGTGTAGGTGCCAATCTCAACTAGATTCATTAAACATTTTAGTTAACATGTTGTTAAGAGAATTTTTAGAAGCTTAAACCTATCTATTTGCTTATGGATGATAAGGCAAAGATAAAATTAACTTGATACCAAATGTGTCACAAAGACCTTGAACTTGTTTGTTCTTAAAATATTTACCATTATCGATGATAATTTTGTACAAAACACCAAAACAATAGATAATGTGATGGTTGATAAAATCGATGATATTTTTGGCTTTGGTTGAGATGAGAAGAATAGCCTCTACCCATTTGGTGAAATATTATATTTTAGTAATGATATAATGATGTCACTATGAAGAATGGGGGTTAGTTTAACCAATAAGATCTAGACCCCATTATGAGAAGGGCTAGAGATCATTGGATACTTAGAGACTATGGCTAGGTGTGTGATGTAAATTGGCATGTTGTTGACATTTAACACACTTTTTCACATAATCATATTAATCTTGGTTAACAGTGGCCTAATAATAACCAAGGAAAAATATGCATTTAGCGATAACTAGACCACTAAATTATCCTCCACAAATCCCAACATGCATTTACCTAATAGCATGAGAAGCTTCATGACTATGTAGGCAATGGAAGAGAAGGCCATCAAAGATACACTTATAGAGGATTCCCCCTAGTATGGTATAATGAGAGGTACTTTGAATAAATGGTCTTAGAGCATTCCTAGAAATGTTAGAAGGGATGATGGAAAAGTTGATATAGTTAAAGGTCTATTGATACCAAAGGTCAGGTTGGGCCTCCACATTGAAGATGGTAAGAGAGTCTGATTTGATATAAGAAGGATTGTTAAAATGATAGATAGCTTAGAGCTAGAGGGTGTAGGTGGGACCTGGGAAGCGAGAGAAGCCATCGTATTAGAAAACTTGTTTGTAGATCATAGAATGGTTTGGATAAGGTAATGTTCCAATGATTCTAAATGTACATCAAATAGTTGTTTGTATTATTGGAAAACATCATTATTACATTGATAAGAGCCATTGATTTGATTGACCACAAGTTGAGAGTCACCAAAGATGATGATTGTTTTAAATCCTAAGGCTAAAGAGGTTTGGAGACCTATCATTAAGGCTTCATACTCAGCCATGTTATTGGTACATTCAAAATATAGCTTGAAAGATAAAGACATATGTTCATTATAAAGGGGGATAAGGATGATGCAATATCCCCCACCATATTGACACTTTGATTAATCAAATAACATGGTCACTTGATAGGTAAAGTCTAATCGATAAAGGGTCATGATGGACTCATCAAGAAACTCAAGAGGAGAAGGTGGATTGTCTACTAAAGGTAATACAACTAATTAGTTGGCAATGACTTTTACTTTAATTGACATATGATAAAGTAATTCAAGGTCAAATTCAACTAAGAGCATGAGCCACTTACCATATGCTATTTTGGTATGGCTTGGAGTGCATATATTTGAGTGGGTTGGTGTAAGTGATGGGAAAGGTCTTGTGGTTAAGGAGGTAGTGATGAAGTTTTCTAGCCATAAAGACCAAAGTGAGGAAATGTTTTTTGGTATAGGTATACCGAGTCTCATACTCTATAAGCATGAGGATTATGTAGTAGACAGATTACTCTTTATGCTACTCATCTTGAAGAGCCATCATTGCCCCTAAGGAGTGGTCGATGGTAGAAATATAAAGGAAAAAAGGTTGGTCTTCCTTAGGAGGAATGAGGATAGGTGGGGATAGAAGGTACTCTTTAAGTGAATCAAATGCTTTTGATAGTTTGTGTTCCACTTAAAATATGTATCCTTCTTTAGAAGGTGGTGAAAATATTGGCATCAGTTCGAGAGCTGAGAGATAAAGTGACGAATGGATTACAACTTCCCCTATAAACTATGGAGTTGTTTGAGATGTTTAGGAGGAAGCATGTCAATTATTACTTTGATTTTGTTGGGTTTGACTTAGATTCATTGAAGGGAGATGATAAAGACAAGGAGCTTTCCTGACAAGACCCTAAAGATATATTTATTAGGAATAAGGTGGACATGGTAATGGATGAGGTGTTCAAAGATAATATTAATAATGAGCAAATGATCTTTATGACATTTGGATTTCCCAAGAGGGTCATTGACATAGTCTTCTATGATTTTTTGAATAAGGTCATGGAAGATGTAGGTCATAACATGTTGGTAGGTTGCACTAGCATTATTTAGACCAAAAGGTATGACCCTATAACATAAAGTTCCACATGGGGTGATAAAGGTAGTTTTGTGTTGATCTTTAGGGGTAATTAAGATTTGATTATAGCTTGAGAACTTGTCCATAAGAGATAACATCTCATGGCTAGCTATAAGATGAATATGTTGGTCAATGCTTGGCAAAGAAAAGTCATCCTTTTGGAAAGCAAGGTTAAGGTCATGAAAGTCTACACAAATAGGAAGTCCCCCTATGGCTTTAGTGATAAGAACAATGTTTGAGATTCATTGGGGATAATTAATAGGTTGAATGAAATTTATAGATAAGAAGCATTGAAGTTCTTCTTTGATAAGAAGGGCTATGGGAGGGTGCATCCAATGAAGTTTTTGCCTAACTAGCTTGGCATCATGGTTGGTGACTATATTTTGGGTAGCTATGGAAGGGTTGATTCCTAGAATGTCATTGTAAGACCAAGAAAATGATATTATGTTAAAATCTCATAAGAAGGATGAGAAATATTGAAGATCCTTGGAATTTAGTGATTGGTTGATTTTGACAATACGTAGATTTTCTAGAGTACCCAAGATGATATCCATGGTAGATTCATTCAACATGGTTGAAGTCTTAGGAGGAAGGGACTTCTAGATAGAATAATATCTCTACTTAGACAGGCAAGAATGAAATCATCATCTTGACACAAAATTGTATTAATGATAAGGGAGTCATCTCATACCATATGAGGATGAGTTAGAGGAATAGTCACAATTGCCCCATTTTTTGATAAGTCAAGGGTCCAAGGCTAATCATGTTGATGAAAAAAAATTTAGGGGGGATGATGTTGAAATTTATAGATATTGATAGTGAGGTAGATGGTGAGGATGGAATTTCCTTATTAATGATGGTAATGGGAGATGGGTTGGTTTAATTTTAGGTTTTATGAATGAAGGCCATGATTTTTGTGAGGTTTTTGGGTCTTGATTAGAATAAAATCATGTGGCCCATGTTTAGACCTACCTAGACCAAATTCCTTCCAAGCACATATATAGAGATATATCTTAGCAAACTCTGGTTTATCTAGATAGGAGAAATTAGAAGTTAATGGTTGAGGTGAGAAAGAGGTGGCAGAAGAATTAAGGGGTTTATCAAATCCTTTATAGATGAAATTGGTTTAATAAGTTGAGGGTCAAAAATAGATAATGGCTCTAATATTAGGGTCATAACTAGGTTGTTGGTCAATATTCCCATACTCTTGGGGAGTAAGAAAAGTATCTAGTGTCAGAAGGTGATATTCCCCAAATGAAAGGCATTGGAAGGTTGATTTTAAAGAGTCCATTGTGGGGATCTAGGTGGAAGGGATAAATGAACTAGTGGATACTTCATTAATAAAAGAAGATGGTGCTTCATCTTTTGTTGATGAAGAATTTTTGAATGGATTAAGGATAACATGATTAAGTTGGTATGTCATTTTGCATGATGTAAAAGGGCTTGAGTCAGCTTGTATGGTAACAACTTGACCTTTATGTTCAAATTTGATGCATCAATGTAGGGTGGATAACACACAACCCATTGAATGAATTAAAGGGCATCCCAATAGAACATTATACTAGAACTCAACAGTTCCTAAAGTTGTGGCCATGGTGTCATTGAATGAGTGGAGCACCACTAAGGTTTCTAACATAATGTTCTCTGGTAATTTAAGTTGGTCATATACATGGGAGGAGATAATTTTGATGTTATCTCCCCCATAAATCATAACCCTCTTGATGTGGGTTTGGTTGATGTATGCAATAATGAAGAGGGGAGGATTTGGATCATCTAGATGGATGGAGGGTATTTATAAATCCTTGAAGGTAACAAGGTTGAAAAACTAAAGAGCTCTAATGAAGGCTGCTAGAGGTTGTGGGTCTTCTGGTTGAAACTCTATGGATTTTAATGCTTCTATCACCACTTGGTAGTGATGGGGTAAGGTATTGATCATTTCATACAAAATCATCTTTACCAGTGTTTGAGAAGCTATTTTAGGACTGTTTGTTGGATTGATTCAGAAGGGTTGGATTGAGAGGGACCCAAGATGGATATCTTGGGTTTGGGAGAAGGTGTGGATTTTTGGGGTTGGTTGAGTGGTTGGGTGGTAGAAGAAGGGTATGTCTATGGGATGGACATCTTTGGCTTTTCCTTAACTTTTTTTGAGGCTTGTGATCATATGAACACATGGATGGTATGGATTTTGGGAGGAATTGGGTTAGAGGATTACTTTGGTTATTGCTCACTCTTGGATGAGAGTGGAGGAGTAGGTAGGTTTGGGGTGGTGGTCTATGATTCCTCTAAAAATAGGTCATCATTGGCATATAGTTAATGGACTAAGACTTGGAGATCCTTACAATTATCCATATCATTCCCAAGTGTTTTATGGTATAATCATATTAATTTGTTATTATACCATGATGGTTTAGGACTATGTGCATCAAATGGTTTGATAAGTGGCAAAGTTAAGAAAGATGTTTGTAATAACCTTTGTAGCATGGTTGAGTAAGACTCAGGTAAAGGTGGAAAGAATGTTGGAGTTCAGGTTTTGTTGATTGGAGTGGAAGCCTTCTTAAGAGTAGGCTTAGTAGTGGGAGATCTAGGTGGTGGAGTATTGTTAGTAGTTGGTGATTTAGAGGCCAAAATTTTAGAAGTAGTAGGTTTGGTAGTGAAGTATTTATAAGTTGAGGTTGTGAAGAGAATAGGTAGGGGCATAGCTAGAAGAAGAAGTTGGGTTTGGGTTGTCTTTGGGAGATGTGTTTTCTTAACTAAAGGATATGGTCCCAAAATGGAAGGCAAGGTAGAAATAGGTGGCAAGGCTCTAGATTTTATGATCCTAGGTGGTTCCTCCTTCTTGGTCAGCTTGAATTTTGGTGGGTTAGGTGATGCTAAATCCACCTTTAGCAGAGGGCAAGGTTATGAGTAGGGAGCATGCCAAGGATTTTGATGGGTTTGGTTGTGATAGGGAAAGCTACTTGGGATATTTTAGGTGGAGTTGGTTTGGTTGGTTCAACTATGGCTTGAGGGGTAGAGGTTTCTAAAGGTTTGGTTAGAGTGATGGTGGGTTTAATAGTGGAAGTGTAAGGTTGGGTTGATAATGACATGGTTGGGAGATGTTGCTTGGTTAGGCAAGGAAGCCCAAGATGATGCTAAAATGTGGCACAATCCACATTGGGTTGGGAAAAGTACTCCAAGTTTTGAACTAGTCTAGAAAAGGGCTTATAGATAGATTTGATCCCTTCAATATTGGTCTCAAAGGATAAACCCATGGGTGGAGAGAGAGGAGTGGTTACCTCATCCTTTTCCTTAATAAAAGGGTCTAAGGTTCTGGAAGATGAGTCTCCTATATGAGATTAGGTAGGGTGATCTCTTCCTTAGGAATTCTTTTCAAAGGAAGAGTGGATTGATATATGATGAAAGAGAAGGATATGGTGGTAATCATTACATATTTTAGTATGTCTTCCAAAAAAGAGGTCGGTAACCTCACTACATTGATAAGTGGAGAAAGGGGAGTGGTTATTTCCTTGGTCTCATTTTCCAAATGAATGGAAAGTGAATCCACTACCTAAATAAGTGGATGGGAAGGAAAGGTGGTTTGGGAAATGGTTTCCTCAATAATGAGTTTATTAAGAACCATGTTAATGCTAAGGACTTCATGGTTGCGAGAGGATTCTGCTCTATTATTTTCATTATTTGTAGAAGGGGCATGTTTGGGGAATGGATGTCTAAAGATGTCAAGTGATTGATTTAGGGGTACGTTGGGGTTATCCAACACAAGTTCCCCCTTGTCAATTAGACTTTGGAAAATGTTTTTGAAAGTGTTGCACCTACTAACATCATGTCCAATGACATGGTGTAAGGCACACAATTTGTTCTCCTTATATCAACTAGGTACAGGATGAGAGGAATCAAATTGTTGTGGAGGTTTTATCAAAGGGAGTTGTATGATATTTGATTTCAAAAAATTCTCCAAGATCAAAGAATATGATTCCCCTAGTGGAGTAAATTGATTTTAGTTGTTGAGGTTTGGGTTCTTAGTGTTTTAATTAAAGGAATTAGAAGAGTTGGGCTGGTTAATGACTGATGGTGGAGAAATTTTAATGACAACCACATTCATGGTCCCATTGTTTTTGGTGTTAGTGTTGGTTTGATTATTAAGTTTGGAGGAGGATTACTCATTTGATTTTAAGGTGAAGTCCTTATTTATCAATTTTAACTTCCCCTCATCAATGGATCTATTCTCTAACTTTTGTGACATGGTGAAAGCTTCATGAAAGGTCCTAAAAGTTTGAACTTGTAAAGTGGAGTAAATGTGTTTGGCACAAGCTTGAGCAAAGAGTTAAATTAGCTTAGGTTGGGGTAAAGAGAAAGAGAGTTGATTTATCAAGCTTCTATAACAAGTTACAAAGTTAACAATGGACTCTTCATCATATTATTGGATGGAGTAAAGATTGGTGATGGAAAATTTCTTAGAGATGTTTATGGAAAAGTGATCTAAGAAAGTCTGAGCTAGCTGGGCAAAGGAAAAGAGGGAGTGTTTTGTAATAGCACTGTACTAATCTAGTGTTGGACCTAATAGAGACATGGGAAAGTTATGAAGGAGGATAGCATCATCATAGGTCATCAAATAACAAGAATGCCTAAATGCTCTTAGATGTTTTTGAGGGTCTTCCTTCCTCTAAAATTTTGAAAATTTTAGGATTTCTCATTGAGGAGGATAAGGTTAGATGGGTATGAATGGATGAATTGGTTCATTAGAGATTTGGTCATATGATAAGAGGTTATGGGCACTAAAAATAGATGACTTTAAAGTAGTCATTTTGTCCATCAACATCTTTACTAGATCAGTCTATGGTTATACACCTATAAAGTTATAAGGTGCATTTTTCTAAGGTTGGGTATGTGCAACATACAAATATCTTGTGGGAGATTGAGAAGCTGACACATATTAGTATGTGAACATGGGTGTTTGGGATGATTCCACATATGAATACGTGGAGATAGGTGGTTGGGTAGAAGGTAGAGGTATATACCCTTGTGGGTTAGGGGTGTAGCTCAGGTTTGGTATAATGGGCACCTATTGGGGGACCAACGTAGGTTAGGTTGGAGGTACGGCTGGGTTGGTAGGTAGAGGATATGTGGTAACTCTGGTACTAATGGGTGGAAGGGTAGAAGGTATGGGAACCACCAAGATCTAGAATGGAGTGGAGGTAGGTGGGTTGGAAATAATGGGAAGGGTGGTAACCCTAGTAGAGGATATTCCTATGGTAAGTAGAGTATGGATGGACAAAGGTTGGGTTGTTCCTATGTTATAAGAGTTGTGGATTGGGGTGGAAGGTGTTTGGGTGTTGAATGGTTGGATGGGTTGGTTTTGGTTATTGTTATTAGATGGATTGTTGGTAGAAGAGAATGCTTGGGTGATCAAGGGTTGGGTGGAGGTAGTAGAGATGCTACCCATAAGGTGGGATGACATACCATAAGGAGGTTTAGTAGGTGGAACTGAAGTAGGGGTATGGTGGGATATGGTGTTAAGGTAATGTTGGAGGGCTATGGGGTTGTTATACAGAAAGGTGGAAAAATCCATATCACCTCAAGAAACCATCTGAGGGATATTAGGAATTTTTGAAGGATGGGGAGAACTCTCAGCATCTGAGACATACTCCATGGATGAGGGAAAAGAGGAATATGGATGATTAGGAGTGGGTCCTATCTTGCTTGGTTTCTTAGTTGTTGCCTAGTTAAAACCATGCAGATAAGGGAAAGAGGGAGATACAAGTAATATCACAAATCAAAAGAGAAGAAATCAAGATAAAAAGATCTCAAGGAAAACAATGCATACACTAATTCATGTTAAAATCCTAGGATACTTTATTATCTCTCTTTTAGGCTTATGCCTCAATTTTAAAGTAGTTATGAAGACTAACTTGGGATTATAGATTGGGTACTAGAAGAAGATATATAAGAATGGTTTCAGGTAGTTAAAGTCTCTCAAGATCTTTACTAGAACTTGGTACATGGCTTGATATTGGGGTCTACCCCCTCACTTCACACACTACAACAATAAGGGTGTTGGGTGTTTAGCCAATATATACTAAGTTGATAGAGACTATACTCAACAAGCATACTGAGTTAGTTCTCCCCTTGGTAGTGAAATCTAAGTAGGATAGCTGAGGAAAGGTGATTGCTAGGTGATGAAATCCCTGTTGAGACTTATGTCAATATTTTTATGCTTTATTAAGTGTAAGTGGTTTGGTCTTGTGTGTGTGATAAGAGTGAAGCTACAATTAATTCACCTAATTAATTAAGATATGTGATATGAAATAAGTAAGAAAATGATGTCTGCAATCAATTATATGCCTACAATGAAAATTTGTTTTCGTTGTATGAGCAAAAAATAAGAAGAAGCATGTATATGAAACTATGAACCCAATAAAAGACTCAAGGGTCCCATTGGGCATGCCAAAATATTTCACATAAATTTTTATTTATTTCTAAGAAGGGTGTAAAACTTGAAGAAAAGGGTAGGGTTAGTAGAATTTACATGTGGTTTTGCACTCTATGATCCTGATGATTGTAGATACTCCTATTTGGCTTGGGAGGAATGACTTATAGATAAGAAAACACTAAAGGAAAATAGTTGATTAGTTAGTTAGGTGGGTGGTTTACCTAGCAAGCTAGATCTAAAAAGTACACAACTTCCTTGGAGGCTATCAATCCACACTTTAAATAATCAAGTTTTAAAAGCAAAAGATAAATTGCTTTCATAAATAATAGAAGATACTAAAATGAAATACAAGAAGTGCTTGAAAAGAAATGTATTTAATTAATTAGATCAATAAAATATTAGATACTAATTCTAAATAAATCCAACATGGTTTTAAAAATAGGGTGATGTTCTATGATCAGTTAAAAAGTTAGAAAGTGGGATTTGGTTAGGGTTTGATAGGTGGAATTAGGATGGTATTGAAATTGGCACACAGTGACCATCGGTGGTTGGGTATGACCATCAGTGGTTAAGTGACCATTGATGGTTAGGTGAACATCATAAATTAGAGAAAAACTATTGGTGGTTAGGTGACCATCAATGGTTACTATTAGATTTGGATTTAGGTAAAAGAAAGTTTGGTTGGGAAGACTAGAGAGAAATTCTAGATAAGAGAAATAACAAAATTAATTACGAAAAATAGATACTTAGCTTTTATATTAGTTTTAAGAACATTGAGGTGAGTAGCTAAAATTTTTTTTTAGACCCTAGAATAATTTTTGCAAAGTGATGATAGATTGGCAATTGATTAATGAGCAGTGGTACTTTTGATCTCTATTGTGGTTACTTGGTTCACTAGAAGCTTTTCTTGGATTCATTGGGAGTGAGAAGAACTTCTAAAAAATAATATTTGATGCACAAGACTATGATGATTTCCCCTCCACTTTCCTCCCCTTTCACCTCTTTATATAGAAAAGGGGAGTGGTGAAATAAGAGGTTCAACAAGCTATCTAATTTTATCTTTAACATGTATTGATTATGCATATGGATCAAATAGATAAAAATAAAAAATCAAGTTGTAGTTGAGTGATAGTTAACCCTTGAAGTATTTAAAGTTCAACCATCAATGGTCAAGTCTAACTGTCGATGGTTAGGTAACCATTATTGGTTAGGTAGCCATCAATGATTGGGTGATCATCGATTGTTGGGGTCAAACCATTAGTGGTTGAGAGGTAAAAGTTAAAATTCTTAGGGTTAGACATTTTGACTAGGTTTGATGGTTGAAAAGTTGTGAAATGGTCCCAAGGGGGTCTAGGGGTGATCCAAGGGTCAGCGCAACATTTAGAACCATAATGTATGGTTTTATAGTGTTTACATATATAATAGGTTTAGATAAGAAATGCGATAATATAATCATGTGATCAAGTCATGGTGGATATATCAGACATACAAAGGTCATTGGGAACTCAAAATCAAACTCAAAACATGACCTATAGACTTCATCTCTCTCTAGACCTCAATATCACAGTCTGCTAGCTTGAGGGTCTCTTAAACATGCTCATATATCCCATGAAAGGATGCATGGTGGATAAAGATATTAGGATTAATAGGAAACCCATATACTCTCATGATTCATGGAATTTGGATGTTCATCTAGAGCCTATCTTATGTGAATCATCCTTAAGACCTTGAAGCAGTCATAAGCTACCAATGAGATCTTTAGTGACCAATTGAGATAAATGTCCTCTAAGCACATGAAACAACTTGGTTTTCCCCTATAACTCATATATGTTGTTTAGGACTCTAGGTAGGTTCTCTAGATATCCTTTGTCTGTACTTGTAATTGTACATAATGTAATAAATGCACTATTTTACAAGGTTTTTAGGTGTTTTATAGGGTTTTGAGCAATTGATAACTTGAAAACTATTGAGATATTTCATTTAGAATGTGTTACATATATTAAATCAAAAAAATATGAAATGGAAATTTTTTAAGTGATCAAACAAAGATCATTTTTCAAGGTAGTCTCAAATAGGCTTAAAATGAGACTAGGTCTCAAGGCCATTTCATGGTTATCACACTTCCATTGGGTCCTAGGGACTCAAATTTGGCATGGAGGTTGGTGATAGCATAGGAAAAATGAATCAAATTATTTTAGGTAGTTTCACACATGTTATATATATTTGGAGTAGAAAATCAAGCTTCAAGGCAAGGAGGCCTAATTGAGGATAAATAGGCAGAAAAAGGTACTTTCACTCAGAGCTTAGACATGAAGATTTATTGGGACACTAGGTCCTAAAATATTTTCTCATTTTATAGATAACCTCCATGAATTATTCTACACAAGGAGATTTACACATTTCTAGGGCTATAAGGAATGAGGCCAAATGAGGCCTTTTGGTGCAAAATGAGTTCTTTGGGGTAGTTTGAGACTTATAAATAATTTTTTTTAGGTATAATATGATGTTAATAGTATATCAATGGAGATATAATGAATTGGAGAATATGAATTGATGTTTTGAAACTTGTAAGCAAAATTGGCCTAATGAGACAAAGAGAGTTCTAGACACCTATAACACAAATGAAGTGATGTGTCAAATAGAACATTCCATAGATCAATTGAAAGGTGTCAAGATAAGAAAAAATACATAACTAAACATGACATGATGGTTAAGAGTGCCATTTTTCCTCTCACAAGACAAGGTAATGGATAATTTTTAAGAGCACGATAAGGTGTCAAGCAAGGTTTGAAACTTCCATGCCACTTGGAGATGAAGAGCACCTTTAGAAGACTAACACTTGTATTTAAGGGCATGATGGGGTAGTTTCATACCTTCATCTTGTTATAAATTATTTTGGACACTTTTATCTCTATCTCCTACACCCTTCTATCCTTCTTCTCTCACTTTCTCTAGATATTGAGCCTTTATTGGCTAAGTCTGTACCCTCCACCTGGGTATGGTGAAGCCCTTCCCATTTTTAGCCTTTGATCAATGATAATAATCTAGTTTACCTTATCCATGGAGTATTTTAAATATACATGCTGTAATAATTGATCTTGCTAAGTGATAGTCTTGATTTCTTAGTATGCTTGTCCTTGTTTATCATTCATGTTTAGTTTGGAATCCTTTTTGAAGGTGTATTGAAGTGTCAAAGTAAGGTGTAAGTTTTTAATGAGTAGTATTTTCAATAGAATCTTGTCATGACCTCTTAACTAGTCCTCCTAGCTCAAACACTCTTCACAACCTTCATGAGAAACACTGATGTTGAGATACATATTTGGATTAGTGTCATGTGTAGTTTAGTCTCTTATTTGAAGTGCGTTTGTAGTTACTGGTAGTGGTCAAATCATATTTAGTACATCACCTCCATTATAGAAGGTTTCTCTCCTTTTCCTAACAAGTGGTATATTAGTGTTTGAGCCTAAGTGATTCATCAAGGGGACATATCTCTTTAACCTAGAGATTCACCTCTCTAATAGGGTACTCACAACCTTGAGGTGTTTCCATGTTACATCAATTTGGAAATATTGAACTACGTTACAAAGGGTGTAAATTTGATTGATAACAAGTACTATGAAAATAACATTTATTTATCTACACCCCCCTAGTTATTAATCAAATTTATAATTTAAAGGAAATAAATGAATACTTGGGTGTGTATAATACACCTTGACTTTTTGGGAGCCTAACTTGAGTGTTTTGATGGTGACTAGAATATAATCAAGAACATGTTACAATAAATAATTAATGTACAATTTCTTAAATTGAAATAATTTGAAATACTATAGTAAAAAGAGAATGGTTATGTTTACACGTGTGTCAATGTAACAATATTTACTTTTGGAAATTTTATTTGAAAGGATGCCTCATTATGAAGTATTGAATCTAAGATAAAGACATTTTTGAACCTCTGTGTGTGTGTGTGTGTGTGTGTGTGTGTGTGTGTGTGTGTGTGTGTGTGTGTTTGTGTGTGTGTGTGTGTGTGTGTGTGTGTGTGTGTGTGTGTGTGTGTGTGTGTGTGTGTGTGTGTGTGTGTGTGTGTGTGTGTGTGTGTGTGTGTGTGTGTGTGTGTGTGTGTGTGTGTGTGTGTGTGTGTGTGTGTGTGTGTGTGTTCAAGTACACATGCCCCCAAACTTGGTGTAAAGGGTAATTGAAACACATCCATTGAGCTTGTTTCATCTCAATATTGTAACCCATTTATGTGTATTATGATGAATTTCAATGATTTAATCAACTTACAATACATATATAGTGAACATGGATGATTTAATCAAATATAAACTATATTTATGGTAAATTTAAATTATTTAATCAAATATAATCTATAAGTTTGGTAGCATTGAGTTATTTAATCAACTCAACCTTCCAAAGTGAACCACTACTTTAGTAGATTAGATCAATAGAAGTCTATAACATGTCATCATGGGTATGATAATACTACATAACATTGTTTTAAATATTTAAATTGATTTTATTTTTCAATTTGAGGTTCCATTTGCATGGTATTTGCACCCCATATATGTCTCAATCTAAAATGTGTGTATAGTATAGGTACTAGTGTATAAAATGTTTCCCTACACACACACACATGAAAACATGCACATGCATGAACACCCACACACTCATATATATTTTAATCATAGAACTATGAATTTTGCTGAATTTTAATTTTTTTCAAGTGCAGAGAACATGTTTATATGAAATGCCTCAATGAATGTGGAGAATCTATGAATTTATGCAAATGTGGAAAACAAGATTTTCATAACATTCCCCCAATGTAACCTAAAGATGTTAAATATTAAATAAGTGTGGTGGTCATACCTTTTTTAAATGAACCCTACTATCATATAGAACTGTGAAAAAAATGAAAGTCATGCCTCCATGACATAACCCCAATAATATGCCCCCACTTTTGAGGTAAGGATAATTAAAATATGGTAGTTACCTTACCTCAAAAGGATAAGATAATTGTATAAATTGTGTATAGATCATGTAACATATAGGAGGAACATGTATATGTACATATAAAATTGAGGCACATAGTATGTGATCACATCATGTACTAAGATGCATGATGCAGACCATGGTGATGCCCAAAGAGTAACAATACAAGATCAATAATCAATCAAGCACACTCACAAGAGCACTAAAAATCAAATAAAAATGAAATGGCTTAATGATATCTAATAAAACATGCATGTTAGATTACACAAAATTGAATGGACACAACTTAGTAAAATTTCCACAAAGCATAAAAAGGAAATATTTAAATGTCAACATGAAACATAGAGTGACATATTAAAATGTCAAAATTAGAAAACAAAGGCACGGGGGCCACAATATATGGAGCATATTCAAATGATCAAATATGAAATACAATTCAAGATAATATAAATTGATGAACACATTCAAGGAAGTGCATAAATGAAAACATAAAATAAAGGTAACCAACATGAACACAACATACTAGTTACTAAACATATATGTTTTCAAAATGTTAAGTATCTAGCATATCAAGTAAATTGTGAAAGTTATAATCATAGATATAAGAATGTGTAAGTATATAAACATAAACATGATAATGGAAAGTGATCATAGAATTATATAACATGGTTGTATCATAATGATATGAGTAAATTCCCCCAATGTAATTAGGACTTGCGTAAAGAGAAGTACCAAGATATGTATGTGCATATGTAATCACTTAAAAGTGGTAATTAGATGCTAAGAGTGTTGTTTGAGTTACACTATCCCTAAGCTATCCATATACCTATTATAGATCCTTAGACTTACACTTCTAATCATTTAATAGACCAAACTCACCTACATATAGTCAAGACATAGTCCATGAACTATTATCCCTAATTTTAATCTAATTTGATTATCAAACTATAGAGAGGACATTAGCACCACATTTGGGACATTACAACTACATGGCACTAGTGTCCCCAACTGGGCACTATTATCCTTAGCCCTAAGTTTTCTAAGTAGATAGTTTTTCAAACATGTGCCCCTCTTAAGGTTGACCTAGGCTCATTTTCTTATTCATAAAAGTAACATAACCCTATAAATATAAGTCTAATCCATATCTATTCACTAAATGGAAAATAGATGCAAAATATATTCAAACAAAATACAAAATCAAGGTATTTTATCCCTATTCTCCCTATTTTCTATATACTACCATCTATATAACCCCTAAGTCCAATTTTAAAGCATTTCAAAGATCAAGCACATTCAAGGCATCTAAGACCACTCTCATTCTAGCATTCACTTATACATACATCAAGCACTAAGTGGGAGAACTACATTGGAGTTGATCCCTCTTTGGAGTATTGGTATGTAGACAATTCTATGCATAACAGGGCATTGAGCATGTCTAGTCCATCCTAATAAAACACTCAATTATTGCTTATATCTTACTTGAAAAAAGAAATAGGGTTTGCATAGGAAATCAGGGTTTCCATGTATAACACACAACTATAGGCTTTGATCTCATAGGAATAAAACATATAGACACAAGCATAGGTGCTCCCAAAAAACATGAATAATCTTGCATAGGGCACATTAACACCACATTAAGGACACCACATGGATGGTGTTACTTTATAAAATGGGTGCTATTATCTAGTAAATAAATGAATATCAAATCTTATTGATGACATAGACTATTTTCAATATCTCTAGTTTCAAAACTTAGATCATCTACAATAATTATTTTTCAACTCAATCTCTATTTACAACAATTTGGTCCTATTATTAGAAAGTCAAAAGAAGTCAAAGGTTATAACAAATCTAAAGTTTAATTATTGAAATTTATTTAACTGATTTAGGCATCTTATCCATTTAACCAAACATAGGAATTAAATATGTAAAACTCTAAAAGGTTAAATTTGTTGAACCTGACTTACTTTGAATATTGCTTCGGACCCTAGTTTGCATTAATCTATTTTTTTGTGTAATATTAGGATTTAAATTTGCTTCAGACCCTAGTTTGCTTTAGACCTTAGTTTGCTTTAGACCCTAGTTTGCTTTAGACCCTGGTTTGATTCAAACCCTAGTTTGCTTAGATAACCTAGATAATTAAATTAGTTTCATATTAGGAGTTAAATTTATTTTAATATAATTTAAATTTGTAACAAAGAAACCCTAGATTCAAATCAACCCTTACCCTATACACACTTAGGGTTTGTATCATTTTCTAATTATTCTCAAATTTTATTTTCTAAACTTAGATTTTAGATTCATAAATCTTCTAGTTAATATAATCATGATCATAATGACATAATAAATAAATCAATATTTGTTTAAAAGTCTAAGACTTTCATTTGCATGCTTATTCCCTTTAATTTGAAATGAACTAAAAAAAGACATAACCACATGTGTATAGATGATGATTTATATCAAATAAAATATATGTCATATCTCATATCATGTTATATTTATCCTATGTGGAATTACATTAACAAGTAAATTCATATACACATAGAGGATTTAGAACATAAGATAACAACTATGTTTCAAATTTTAGTGTCATATCATATGCATAGGAAAGAGTCTCCTTCTCCTCGTCTCCATGAGGGTGATAGATACTTTCCCTCTTATCAAGACCATGATATCATTAATCCATGAGAAGAATCAACCTATCACACTATCAATAATCCCATATACCTAAACTATTCACACCTCTTCCCTACAAGATGTGTGCTTACATGTTCAATAAAAAACAACTAGAGTTTACAATTTTGAAAATCTAAGGGAAAAAATTATCAGTATGATTAGGACAATTGAAATTTTACTAAATTATAATCAACTATTACTTGAAAATATTACAACATTGGAAAATAAATTTATAAGACAAAGGCCTCCAAGGCACAATAGTTTAAATCATGTTTATACATATTCAACTAGTTAATTTTTGGCAAACAATGTTATGTATCAAAACATGAAATCACAATAAAGTACATCTAAAACTAGTTATTCAAGAAGCATTCAAAGTTAAAATAAGAACTCCAATGACATAATAAGGGAAATGATTAAATCTAATCTAATTACCCTACCTCATCTACACCTAATGAGGAGATACAAATATTTTTCTTCACATCATAGAATGTATGGGCACCACACAAATTCTTGGTTAGAATTAAAAAGGAAAATACAATAGATAATGGATATAGATGACTCACACAATGACACATCACACACACATATGTTGTCACATATACCAATTCAAAAAGGGTCAAATTCAGAAATAGTAAAAAAATGGTTACCAAAGCACAACTTAGAGCAACAAAAGGTTTGAAAAACACAATCAATTAAAGAAACTGTATAATAAGAACATATAAAATAAGTAGGCATACCTTTCCAAAAGGAGCCTCAATATTCAATATGGTATAATTTTTCTCACAAGTATCTACAATAATATGATTATCATGGTCAAGGTTTGGGCACATAAGACCAAGGCATCACTTCTCCTATTTTGATAGTAGATAATATTGGCCAACAGTTGGGATTTATTGAACATCCTAAGGCAAATCATTCTCAGACATAGTTTATCAAGGAAAAGCATTATAATACAAAGGAAATGTTATAGAAAGAGCAATATCTTAAGTTGTAGAGTCAAAATCATGTTCAACCACCAAGCATTATCAAACAACATTTCATAGAAAAAGAGCCTCCAAAGTATAATATGTATACAATAATCAAATTTTCAAAGGGAAAAGTCATAATCAATATGCCAAAGCATAATTCAGAAAGGTCAAATCCATAGTATGAGGCAATTTCTTCTAGCACACTAGGTTATTATGATTTTGATGTAGAATAATATTATGATTCTGATGAGGAATAATACATAGATTCCTACTATAAAAACATTCAAATACAACATAAAAATCACACTACATGGGAGATTATCATTCCTATCTTTGACACAGGCCACAATGATAAGGGGTATCTCATGAGATTCATTAGTTAGTATGGTTCCTTCCCTTGTACATACTTCCTTATGTCTCTCACTCATTGTACATAATTTACTTTCATATGCTTGTACATAACTTATACTCATAAAACACAAAAACAATTTAATATGTCAAAATACAAAACATTCAAATATTTCAAAAATATAAATTTTTTACAGATTGTATGCATTGCTTTGTTTATATTTGTTGGACTAGGTAATTGAATAAATAACTGTAAACTTACATTGCTTATAAAATATTTGGAAAAATAGAATAATATATTATTTCTAGATTTTATTTACAAGAAAGGTAAAATATTTATAGGCTTTCTCAATTAGTTATGGGTCTCAACCAATTACTTTGAACTAGTTTTATTATAAACATTAAAAAAATTAATTAGAAATAAATAAAATACTTTGGATCATTAAAATAATCCAACAAACTCCCCTTTGATCCAAAGGGGTATAGAAGATGAATGAACTGGAGAAATGACTCTGAAGTCATCAAAGAAACTCTTTTGCAACTGCAAGTGGTGCACTGTATCTCTGACACTGACCAAAAACTATGGTGCTCCATAAATGGAGTTTGACCCAAAAGTGTAGTTGTATGGGACCTATTTATCAAATATACTATAGTACCAATGGCTTCAACCTAAAACTTATCATTGATCTATTTATAGTGTAACATATCTCAAGTTGTGTCCTCTAAAGTCCTATTCATTCATTCATTCATTCATTTAGATACTCCATTTTGTTGTAGACTATAAGCAGTACTATATTATTGATGAATGCTATGTTCCTGATAATAATATGAAAACTCATTTGAAGTATAGTCACCACCATTATCTGAACAAAGAGTGGCCAAGTGTGAACCTATTTATTTTTCAACTAAGTGTAACCAATCAAAAAATTAGTGAAAACTTCTAATTTATTTTTCATGAAAAACACCCAAGTCATCCTATAAAAATCATCAAAAAAAAGTACAAAATACCTACACCCTCCAATGGATGACTTCTTCATGTCACATACATCACTATGAACTAACTGCAAACATTTGTTAGCTCACCATGAATAATTATTAGCAATTTTTTTTCTAATTTTGTTTGCCCTAAACACATGATTAAGAAAGAATACTATATTTATGAAAAATGGGAAACCCACCCACCATACCATATCTCTGCAAGTCCACTAAAGAGTGAAAATTTAAATGTCCATAGCGTAGATTCCATAGCCATTGTTTAGACATAGTACTTGTAACTATATCAATAATTTATGCAAATTTCATTATGGGAGGAAACACTTTATAATGCAATCTAACCAAATTTACA
The DNA here is from genome assembly GCA_037957365.1 of Torreya grandis. NCBI lineage: Eukaryota > Viridiplantae > Streptophyta > Pinopsida > Cupressales > Taxaceae > Torreya > Torreya grandis. The sequence continues at coordinate 4,605,974 of JARHVA010000399.1, forward strand.
TCTTCATAACCTATATACATGGTTTTGTATCCATACTTCACTGAATTGATATGAATGAGCTCATTTTCAACCAAAATTTGATTAACCTTTCTTACGAATAGTTACCAACAAAAGAAGATGTTTTTATAATGTGAGAACATACCAAACATTCTCCAAGTATTTGATAGATCCATTAGGAAGGAGAATCTAAATTAACCTAAGACCTTATGGAGTATGCATAGACTTATCTACCAAGGATACCAGATAGAGAAGCTTCTTTTAAAGTATAAAATAAGTCTCACCTAAATGTCATGTGTTTGGTTGCTCTTGTATCTAAAACCCACAAATCTGTGAACTCATTTCTAGACTCATATTCCATATAAGCAATGTTACTTAAAGTAGTGAATGATTATTCATGAGCAATATTGATAGACTCATCATAATCATGGTCAACATATTGAGAAAATTTAGAATTGGTCATTTTTTATGGCCTTTAAATTTTGTCAAAAGGAATCCTACATTGAGAGGCAAAGTGACCAAATTTCCCATATCTATGACACTAAACCTCTGATCTACCTCAACCTCTACCTTTATAGGAGTTTTTACCACATCCTATATCAATCATCTCATTTGAATGAGAATGGATAGATTGTTGATTTTAATACTTGTTCTGATGATATCCTCTACCTTAGTTTTAAAATTTTCCTCATCTATAACCTTGACCCCCTTTATAATTGTGCCCTCTATAGTTCTCTTGACTAGAAGAAGATGAAATAGGATATGTCTTTGAAACATGGGCTTCATAAATTTTCTTGGATTAATTTGGTAGAGATAGGTCATTTTGAATAATTAACTCATCCAATTTATCAAAAGTGATGCATATGATCTTGTTAGAGACATAGAACATTTCTAAAAAATTTCTCTAGGACTCAAGTAGTCCTTTCAATTTAGCAGTAACTATGAGATCATCATATAGTTTTCCAAACCCAACCTTAGTGTACTTAGTATCAATATTTTATAACTTAGGCATGTAATCTCCCATATCCCCATCTTCCTCTAATGATAAAGTAAACAACTTCATGAAGATATCTATCTTCTTATGTTTAATATTTTTATCATATAAATCCAATAAGGTTTTCCATGCAGTGTAACTATGAGGAGAGTTTTCAATATGTATATAGGTTTCATGAGTACAACAAAACTTGATTAAATCTATGGATTTAGAATCATAAAGATTAAAAATATCAAGTTTTGTTTATTTTGTAGGCAATGTGGGATTTTCATTCTTTACAATATCCCATAACTCATTGAAATAATAATGAAGCTTCCATCAAATATTTCAAATTAGAGTAATTAGAAATAATTAATCTACCACCATCTAAAATCAAATTTTAAATATTTGACATCTTTAAATGAAATTAAGTGTGACAAATGAAAGCAAGTATGACAAAATAAAAGAACAACACACTCACTGAGAATACTTTACACAAGAGAATGCTTCTATAGGGTTTTTCACTTAACCTCCACATAGATAAAAAGAGAGAGATTTTTGATGTATTTTTCACTTAACCTCACCAAAAATAAAAATATTACACCCTTATTTTATCAATTATACCCTTATTTCACCAAAGCAATACAACACTCTTATATCACCAATTACACCCTTTTTATATCATTAAAAAGCACACTTTTAAATTTTTTAATCCCTTTAAAATGTGTAAATCATGTAAAATATTCCAAAAAGAATGGAATATTCTCTAAAAATCAAATAACTATGTTGTAATTTTCTCTAAAAAGATGTTTTGAACCCCAGACCTCCACCTTCCAAGGGCTGTTACAAAATAAGACTTGTTAATTACTCTATGTGAATTTATAACACATAAAAGGAAAATAATGTATTTAAAGATTATTTTTCATTCATGAATAATAAAAAAATTTAATTTTGAAATTAAAAATTAAATCACCCATGAATTCTTTGAAAATGAATGAAAAGCTTCCAATTTGATGGACTAGACAAAATCCTATATTTCCTCACAAACTATATCAAACTTTAGCCAAATGAAATAATATTATTATTTCAGATTAATTTCATTACAAAATATGTAAATGGGATGTTATGTATACCTAAATAAATTCTTTAAGCTTCATCAAACCACTTAGATCCATATCAAGCCGTACAAGGCCGTACAACTCATAAAAAGGAGGATTTTAAAGATTTTTAAGCAGATATGAGCACTTTAAAAGATTTTTTTTATGTAAAATGAAAGTTTTATATAGGTAATGGGATCCCGTGAGGCTAAAAAAATGTTTTGGAAGGTCAAAAACTCAATAGTAGTGATTAAAATGCATTTAGGCGTGATTCAGAACAAGTTTTTGACAATTTGAGGCTGCAAAACAAGTTAAAACTTATGAAATCTATAAATTTCACTTTTAGATTTATTTCCATGCACCTATAGGCCATAAAATTCTTAAAATTTTTTGGAAAAATCTAAAATATTGCTTTTATGGGTTTCAAAATGGTAAAAAAAATAGATTTTTGCCTTTGGAAGCTCTAAATCAGGGAGAATCATTCAACAAACTTCTTAGATCACCCAGATCATTTTAAGATTTATGGAACTCATTGTGGAGGCTATACAACTATTTTAAAGAGGTTTTCCAAGCTTAAAATACCATAAAACTCATTAAATTTGGCTCTTTGGTCAAAAAATTGGTTTTGAATGTAAACAATCACCTTCCCTGTGATCTACAAAGCTTCAAAAGATGAAATCTGACTTCTATAGCCATATAGCCATGAAAATGATTTTTTATCAATAAATTTGACTTTAAAATGTATTATTTACACCAATTACATGCGTAAGAAAACATTTATTGGAAAATATTGGCTTTTAAATAATATTTCAGATGTCTTCACACCAAAAATTTAATTAAAAACATACCGTGTATTTGCAAATTCATTTCACATGAATATTATCTAGCCATGTAAATGAAAATAACCCTAAGATCATTATGCCTTCATTTTACCACACATTTACCATGCTACCATGCTCAACCAAGCTCTGATACCACTGACGGAACCCAAATAATTTAATTAATCAAGCAAATTTACTAGAGGTAAATCTTGTTAGATTATTTTAATTATCCAAAGTATTTTCATTTATTTTTAATTACTTTGTTTTAATTTTTATTATAAAATTGTTTCATGGGAATCGGTTGAGACCCATAAGTAATTGAGAAATCCTATAAAACTTTTTACCTTTCTTGTAAATAAAATCTTGAAATAATATATCATTCTATTTTGCCAAATATTTTATTAGCAATGTAAGTTTATAGTTATTTTTAAAATTAGCTAGGCCAACAATGGTATCAGAGCCATGGACATAAAATAAGGAATCTATGAATTCAAAAATGGAAGGAGAGAGATAGTATGGATAATATTTTTGTAGAAGAAATATATTGAATATACAGAAAATTGGATTTTATGGACAACATAACATCTAATCAGTGGAACACAAGATTCAAGAATACAAAGTTGTACAGTGGGCAGATACATTGACAACATTGAGAAGGCTCCTTAGATGAGGGTATTGCTAAATGAAATCAGATATGGCACACAAAATATAGATATGAAGTATAGTGTCTAGTATCCATGATCTATTTTTTAATCCAAGCTTTTCAAATATTTAATCTAAAATTTACATCATCCATCACATTTCCAATGCTCCAAGATTGATTTTGGTGGCTGAATGACATAGTAAAAGTTTTTTTGGAACATACTTTTAATAAATTTAAGGCTTCAAAATAGTTATAAAAAAATTAGTTTTCTTTCTAGGCCCATGGAAGACAAGTAGCATGAAGTGAAAGTTTTTCATGTAAAGAAAAAAAAGTAAATTATGTTTTACATGCACAATTTTTTGTTAAAATTTTTGGAAAATCTCAACATAATCTATTTAAATAAATTATCTTAGAAATCAATATTTATATTGATTGTAGTGGACTTGGAAAACAAAGTTTTGTCAGAACTAGAGGTTCTAGGGTCAAAACCCTCCAAAAAATGTTTTGGTTAAAGAGAATATTTTTAGAATATTCTATTTTGTAATCAGTGATATAAGGGTGTAGTTACATCTTCTTAAGACAATTTTTTTGAGTAGTCACTACTTTGTGCAAAGGTGGTCATGTGACTAGTCAAAATATAGGTTTTTGGACATTTTAGACATATTGGAATGGCTTAGTTTTCGAAGTGTATTTATATATTTTTTATAACAAACATAATGAAACTAATGTATAAAGGTTGATTTTTGGTTGAATTCGACACCTTTGAAATTAAAATTTTCATAATATCACTTCATGCTTGTGCTCTCAGAGACAATACCATCCATTACAAGTTCTAGGATCCTTTTGATTAGCACCATCTAAGTAAAAATTGAAGGTTGGAGGATCTGTTGAATTTTGGAGGATAATTACTCTCTCAAGTTAGCTATTTGCTTAGAGTATGGGTTTGATGCTTGAATGCCAAATTTTGGCTTGTGTTCTTACTTTGAGTTACATTTTTGGTTTTCTATATCTGATATTCATGACATGGAGTGGATAAATTTAGTTGTTTTTGTTTCTCTCGATGCATGGCTTCTCACCTAATAGGGGGAGAATATTTAGGCTTTAGTTCAAATTTGATTAGCCATAATTTAAACTTTGATCAATCATTGATGACAATATGAGTTGATAGGGGTTGCTAGCACCAACAATGTTGAGCAAAGGTCATCAGTGTTTTTTGGGCATCATGAAGATGTGCCATACAGAGTATGGGTTTGTCACTTGGTTGGGTTCTTATGTGAGACCTTATGTGGGTCAATATAATTGGACATGCCAGATTGTGTTCTATTATAGTACTATATAATGATCACTAGGGATGAGCAAGCCTTCACTATGTTCATCAGCTATTTTTTTCCACAATGTGCAGGGGTAGACTTCTTTATGGAGTGACATAGTTTTTGGTTAGTGTTAGAGGTACAATGCACCACTCGCAATTGTGAAGAGTTTTTTTGATGACTTCAGAATCATTTCTCTAGTTCATTCATCTACTATACCCCTTTGGATCAAGGGGAGATTTTTGGATTATTTTAATGATCCAAAGTATTTTATTTATTTTTAATTAGTTTGTTTTAATTTTTATAATAAAATTGGATCACGGAAATCGGTTGAGACTCGTAAATAATTGAGAAAGCCTACAAAGCTTTTTAAATTTCTTGTAAATAAAATATTGAAATAATATATTATTCTATTTTTTAAAATATTTTGTTATGAATGTATGTCTACAATTATTTCTTCAATTACCTAGGTCAACAACATTTCTACTACTTGTCAAATATTACATAATGCTAACTATCCTAGTTTAGTTGGTTTTATCATAAACATATGCTTCACTTGTTCTTATCAATTTCTTTTAGATTCTAGATAGGAATTAGATCCACTGCACCGATCCATATTAGCTATCATCTACCTATTGGGATAATTTACACCGATCCATTTTTATACATTGATACATTTGCTCACTTGGGGGCATCTCCTACATAGTCATAACTAGGTTTTCTATTTACATACTATACATTCCAATTATGCATTGATTTATCTTTATATTAACCATTGCTATTTAATTTTTAGATTTTTTATTGACTATCACTAGTTAGACTCATTATGTATGCACTCTAGCATATACATAGATTTGTATTACACAATTATACATGCTTTCATTTCTAGTACCTAGATTAGACTTGATTGTGTTTCCTATGGTCATTCCATCTTCAAGGTCATTAGAAGATGCCATTTTCCTTGGCTTCTACTCAACTTCTCTGATTGTATTCCTTAGACATGTGCCTATGTCCCTTGTGTGTACTTTTTCATGCTTCTATATATGTAGACATTTGGACATGTCCTTCTTTATGGCTCTATGCCAAATTAATTTTTGTTTGTGTATGTGGAAATTTGAACATGTCCTTATATGTGTTCATTATTAGATTTAGTGATATGTGACCATGTACCTTTTATTATGGCCCATTGGCCTATATTTTATGTGCCTCATGTGATTTTATATTTGCTTCATTGTATGATTCTACACCATGACACTTGTACTTTCTTGTTACACACACAATTTTTTGATGCCATGAGGGATCTCATGCATCTACCCTTCCTATTTGGGAGCCTTGATGGACATCATGCTCCATTCTCATAAGTAGTTACTCATATTATATTATTGTTATACATTGCTTAAATCTATTTTGACACCCTTTTGCAATGATAGATTACAAAATATATCTTACATTTCCTACATATGCTCAAATACATCTACATTTTGATGTTATGTTCTACATTATATTATAATATCATACACATGCTCTAGCTAACAAATTTTGTAGATCTACTTCTTTAGAGGGAAGTTCCTCCATAGATTTTAAAACTACCCTAAAAAGAGTGGGTTTATCACAAATATCAAGATCCTACATTGGTTTTCATAGATACATTTTAGCACACAGGCTTAGTTTTAGATATCAAACTGAGGGCAGAGACATAATAGAATAAATACTCAACGATCAACTCAAATCACATAAAAATCAACCCAGATAGTCACTAACACCTAGATTGGGACACTAGTGCCACATGATACTACTTTGCACTATAGGGTGCTACTGTTTAGTAGTCCTAGCTTTAAGATGTCTAAATCATTTAAATTAGTACATTAAGTACAATATACATTTACATAGATATAGTCATAAGTTTGGCAATTATATTTGGATTTTGCTTAGATTTAGGCATTTCAATTAAAATTCATACTAGTTACTTAGATTTGGGGACATCATGCATGACATGATCACTCAAACATTTAGATCAATTACATAGGTTCAACTATTACATATGTGATTCATATTTACTATACTCAGATACCATATTGGGGGCATGTGAGCAGCACATAGTTTCCATATACTCAGCTTTAAACAGGTTGATTAGATGGAATGGAAAACTCCATGACATTATCTATGCTATATACACTTTATATCACATTTCAGGTTATCACCAGATTCATGCCTTACTTCATCTTCAGTGGTTAGCATTCTTAAGTGTCCTAGAGCCACCTAATATACCCAAGTGGCTGTAGATATGAATACATGGTTAGATTATTTAGCTAGATACTTTCATCACTTTGTGTAGTATAATTATAGATGAATATACTTCACATAGGACCAAATGATGGAGTTATGGCCTAATTGAGTTCTTGATCCACTTTCATGAGAGGGTTTGACACACTTACATTCATATCCAAGTTATTCATAGAGATCAAGATCCATTGAGTAGGGGTGAGCAATGATGAAGTTAAAACCAAATTGAGTTATTGAGCCACCCATATGAGGATTGAGAAATACATTAGATTAGTTCAAGCTATTCATTGATATGATCATTATGCACATTCACACACATAGTTTGTCACCAGGTTCATGCATTGGTTTACATATCAAATAAGGTATATTCCTTTATTTCCTCTCTCTTTACTCAATTATTTCATTTTAGCATAGTCATTTGATTTTGATTATCTCTTAAGTAAAGAATGATTTTTACTTGTTTCATTATAGGATATTGATTTGGATCATGTTTTCTCATATGTAGACCCAGATGCACATTTTCAAACTCAGTTGCATAAGCTTCACTTCTAAGGTATGTCAAAGTACACTTATTTTTCATTTATACTAGTCATTTCAATTTGATACATTACTAGCATAAATGGGAGGCAAATGTAATCCCCTAAAAGTGGTAATTGGATTCTAAGAGTGTCACCTAAGTTACCATATCCCTAGGCTAGAAATAGACCTATTCTAGAGCCTTAGAACTTCCAATTATTTAATAAACCACAATCACCTATAGCCTATCAAAACATAGTCCTTGAACTATAATCCTTGAATTTAATCCAACTTTCTTAGCAATATATAGAGAGGACATTAGTGCCACATTTGGGACACTACAACCACATGGCACTAGTGTCCCCAACTAGGCATTATTGTCCTTATCCTTAGATCTTACCAATGGATAGTTTTTCAAATGTGATCCCCTCCTAAGGTCATCTTAATCACATTTTCTTATCCTCATAATAAATATAATCCTATAAATACAAGTCTCATCCACCTCTATTCACTATATGTAAAATAGATGCAAAGGTTATTCAAACCAAAGACAAAGTTGTGCAAGATCAATGTATTTTATCCCTAATATTACCTACATTATACATACAGCCATATAAAATAGCCCTAAGTCTAGTTTATATGAATTTAAAATATTAAACACATTCAAGGCATCTAAGGACACTCTCACTATAGCATTCACTTACACATACATCAAGTACTAGGTGGGTGAACTACATTTGACTTGACCCCTCTTTAAATTATTGGTATGTAGCCAAATTTATACATAATAGGGTGTTGAGGATGTATATTCCATCCTAATAATAGACTCAATTATTTATAATATTATACTTGTAAATAGAACTAGGGTTTGCATAGGAAATAAGGCTATCTAAGTACAATACATAGCTACAAGCTTTGATCTTACAAGAACAAAGCATACATACACAGGTACAAGTGATCCATAAAAATAGGAAAAATCCTATAAAGGAGACATTAGTACCACATTAATAACACTACACATGGATTTTACTACTATCCAAATTGGGCACCACTATCCAGTGAATAGATGAATATCAAAATCATATTGATGATACAGACTACTATCTAGATTTCCAATTTTAGGACCCACATGATCAGTGACAATTAGTTTTCAGCTAAGTATTTATTTACCCCATTTTATTTCTATTATTATAATGTTAAAATAAGTAAAAGTTCATGAAAATCAATAACTTAGTTATTTCAATTTATTTAACTGATTTGGGCATCTCATCCTTTTACCAAAACATAGGAATTACACTTGTAAAACCCTAAAAGGTTAAATCAACATACATAATGTATTTGGGTATGCTTGTATCACACTCAAATGAATCATGAAGCACATGTGTATATATGAAAAAGATGATATAATATCTACTAACATGGAACAAATAACATATGTACTATAAATAGTATAACTAGAAGCATGTTGATTTTTTTTTGGTATTTTTGAGAGTTTTTAATGTTTTTGTATTTTTTGGAAACTCCAAAGTCTAGAAAATGATCTCGTATAAGGGATGTTCATATGGAAATGATATGGACACTATATATGGTATATCAAACTGGTGGTACTTCCAAAGAGTATGTATAGGTGTAATATATGGCACAATAGGATCTGTGATGCTCTATGCATGTGTCATAGGATTATATGGTCATGATGAGGTAGTGGAATAAAAATGGTACCATATTCTTGTATCTAGGTGATGTAGTGATTAATATGTTGTATTTTTTGCTCTCTAATGATGCTAGATTTAACAAAAATGACATTCCAAAATACCTTTTATTTATCTTTTGTAATATGTTCTATGTCTTTAGACTTAACTGGTATGTATTTACTTGTATTTTTTTCTATTGTAGTTGAAGATATAATTAATTATTTAGAAAAGGATGTAAGCTTGACTTGATAATAAAATGATATGAAATTGCTATTTCTATCAACCATTGTTCCTATTGAGTGTAACCATGATTTTCAAAACATAATTTGTAATCATTTGAATTATAAGTATCTTGAAAAGTAACGTAATATTATTTAAAAAAACATGAAACTCTTAACAAAATTAATCTCATAATTTTTGTAATTGTATTAGTTTTATCCAAATGTGGAAACTTATTTTTAAGAGAGCTAAGAAATGACATAGAACAAAATTTTATATCTCAATAGTCAATAACCATGATATTTGTAAATTGTTTCCCCTCTACATGAGAAATGATAATAAAAGCGTCTTGATGTGAGGAAAAGCTTATGAATTCCCCCTTTGTAACTTGATTTGGAAATTTAGCTTTTTCATCTTGATCTTTTTATATCATTATTTACTCCATATTTGTATTTTGAATCTTTTCTAGGTTTTTAATTTGAAATTAATTGTGTTTAGAATTATTATTTGGTACCCATATTTTTTATTTTTTCACTTGTACATTAAAATAGGCACTCATAATCTGATCCAGTTTCTTGGTTGATGTATCAACAATAGGATCACCACTATCTTTATGACTTTGTATTTTTTCTATTTAATGCAAAATAACAATCTATATGCTGCTCATTCATTTTATGATATGCACAATAGTATTTTCATCTCCTTATATGATGTAGAGGAGGTATTTGAATCAATTTGTTTCAAATCATTTCTTTTAGGATTGAAATTGGACTTTTATTAGCCTTTATTTAACTTTTTGAATCACTTGTTTTAGAATTTTTTTTGTTATGGATTTTCATTTGGATATGAAACCTTGATAAATGAAAATGTGAATGCCTGATTAACACTAACATATTTTTGGATTCTATAGGTATGTAATATGATTTTCCAATGATGTTATATTTGAATATAAATACTTATATTTATTTTGTAACTCTACTATTAACATTTTTTTAGTGATGTTTTGATTTGTTAGAGCTTCATAAACACAATCCCTATGTGATTCATAATGAATATGCACATAAATTTACCATCTCTATAATTTGTAAGGGTTTTTTGGATACCCTATGTTGGCATTATAGGATGGGATACCTTACCCATAAAAGAAGTGATAAGATGGACCTAGTTAGAGGGATGGTAGCTGTCACCCTCCTTAGGGTTAGGAGGAGGAAAATTTTACTTTTTATTCATTATAAATGTTCTAGAGACTAATATTATAATATGAAATAAAGTACATACAAATTCTAGGTAAAAAACATTATGAAAATGTAATTGAAAACTAAATAAATATAGTAATTAGTAAAATCATAAGACTCTATGGAAAGATAGGGTTTAGAAACCAAAGATTCAATTCACCAAGTTTTTAATCATAAATTTATATATGTGTGACTATATAGGGTTAATTGGTATTAGATTATCTTGTACACAAATATTGTGAACTTGCCTAATTAGTAGTCCAAGTAATAGAAAAAATAGAAAAATAGTATTCTAAATTTATACAATTGAGATTGGTAAATAAAGTAAATTATAGTTTTTGATATATATTGTAATGAATTGGAAATAAATGATACTTATCTATTTTAATGTGTATAATAAGGTTTGATCTAGAATAGTCTACAAGTGAATTGGAAGATGATATTGAAATAATCATTGGATTATGTAAATTTTCTTTCTATTGGATTAAAATCTTACATCAGATGTGGATGGTTCAATCAATGCATTGCTTGAATTTGACATATGTGTCTTGTATAAAATACTAACTACATCTAGATGCAATGAACTTAACCCTTTTGAGTTTTTTTTTGAACTTTTGTTTTGATATATATATATATATATATATATATATATATATATATATATATATATATATATATATATATATATATATATCATGTGCATAGACTAAATCTCTTTTTCAAATGATAAAACACTAGATCTTCACCCTTGGAGTGATTATGGTAGAAAAGTATTAGTTAGATCATGGCATCAAGTTTAACCAAGGAATCATCTATTAATTGGCACTACCTACATAGAGAAGGCATTTAAGAGATCCTTATACTTATGTACTTCTCCCTTATGTATCAGATTATGTGTGTAGAAAGATGCAATGTGTGATAAGTAAATAAATGTAATGACCTATCTTGTAACATGGAAAATATGGCTTATGAACTGATCTTATAATGATTTAGACCTCTCTAAATATTTTTATTATGATTTATATAGAAATAAGGATGAATAGAGTAGGTTTGCTCACTTTAATTCTAGATTGAGTGCTTATTGGTAGATGGCCTTTTGATTTTTATACAAATTCAAGGTGATTGAAAGGTTAGGAATAAATGAGGTTGATATTGTATAAATACCGATCCCTATTAAAATATGTCACTCAAAATAACTTAAGCCAACCTTTAGGATATGCTTTTTTTTCTAGAAATTGGATAATGTTTTGGCATTGGAAACTTTGTATGAAAAGTGGACACTTATGTTGATGCAAGTATCTTCCTTGGATGGAAGTGTACAAGAATCTATAAAATAGGTATATGTCTATAACTATAAGTAAAGGATAATAATCATATTTATATATTTCTCAATAGTATAGAAGTCCTGTTCATTAGAAAAATAATGTTTGGACTAAGAGATGAACATTTTGGCACAAGCAAATTTTAGCAGTGGGTGGGTCTAGAATTGAAAGATACAGTCGTGATAGGTATTTTCCAAGTGTACAAGACTAAGGTACTATATAAATCATATATTTAGTATATAAACAAACATATAATGTTCAATTTGATTTTGCAAACCCTTTCAAACCTGTAGCACCCTCTTTAGATCATCTCTTTAACTACTTTATATTGATCCCATCAGAAATAAACCTTTTTATTACTTTTTTTCATTTACAAAACTCTTTAGATACATCTATAGATTCCCCTTGGGATTTTAAATTAACATCTCCTTTTACTTGATCTATAGATTCTTCTTTGTTGCATCCATTAGATACTCTTTGATTTTTATCCTTATCTCTCTATAGGTACTTCTTTACTTTTCATATAAGCCCATTCTTTAGTTCTTCAATATAAACCCATTAGATAACATATCTATAATCTTATTTGGAGTATTCATTATTCATACCTATTGACTCTCCATTGGATTATACTATAGAGACATCTTTGGTTGAACTCATAGTTTCTCTATATCTCCTAATTAATTATCCACTTTGGATGTGACCCTAGATCATCCCCATCTCTCTTCCCCTCTAAAAATAATTTTAGATCACAAAGAACTTATGAACATAAATTATCTCTTATCCCTTAATTTTCCTCTTATAATTAAGCAATAGGAACCTTATTTTTCCACACCTAACTTATCTCTTCCTTTTACTAAAGCCACTCACTTATAGATCCATTTTTATAAAACCACTCCCCGTAGCCTATGTCTTCTAAAGGATGATGTTCATCATGAACACAATCCTCTTTCTCCTTTTCATAAGGATAAATCCAACCGTACTATTGATGAGACCATATCTTCTTTACCTATTATAGCTAGCATCGCAATAGGTCCTAGCTCTCTAATTACAATCTTGTCACCCATAGTGAAAACCAAGAATATTTCTCCTCATTATCCTATTATACATGATTAAAATCACCACTATAGTGAATATGAAGAGTATTTGTATGATGATGACTATAGCTATAATTATTATGAAATTACTCCACCTCACCCTATTTAGATAATTATCCACCTTCCCTTTCTAGTGCTGACAAAATGCATACCTTTGGTCATTATAGCTCTCCTCTTACCTTCCAAACCCATGAATGTGATGAAGAATATGCTAATAATTTACATGTTATATATACTATTTTACCTCATCAAATTAACTCAATATTAAAAACCAATGCATCTCTAACACCATCAATTTCTATAGAAGCAGTCCCTCCTAGGCATATTTATCCCATACGCACTAGTGTACCACTAGAAAAAATTAATAAAATAATTCAAACCTTAGAATAACCTCTTAAAAAAAAAATAATTCCTTCCCTATAGATAATTTTACTAATTCACATTCTAAAATCTTTACAAGAACAAGTACACCATTTATCCTTAGAAGTAAAGCATACCACACTTGGGTTGATTCTAATGTTATTTTTGGTAACCCTATTTTGCATAGTATTATATATTCACCTTTACCTCGTAACTTCCAACCTACCAAATTTCACATATTCTATGGAAAATGTGATCCCTACTTGTACCTTAAAGCCTGTTGTGAGTCCATGAGTGGGTATAATGGTAAGTTTTTATTGTTACAATTATTCCCTAAAACCATAACATGATTCACATTTTTTTGGTTTGAGTCCCCCCTAAGGGATACTTATCCACTTATATTGAGCTATTTTTTTAATTAATTAAATATATTCAAAATAAATGAACAAGAATTATTTATGAAAAACTACCCTCTTTACAACAAGGTTAAAATTAACAAATTTAAGACTTTTTATTAAGATTTAAAACTACCATGAATCAATTAATTTACCTATCCAAATATCTAGAAGTATAATATATATTTTTAAATGTTTTATTTATCCATTAAAAGAGAAGCTACTTATTAAAACTTGTGAATCATTTATAGCTCGTCATTTTGAAGCTTTAACATTGTAAGGGAAATTAGGCCTTGTTACCATTTCCAATCATATGTATAGAGACATTGAATTATTTAATGATAATACCAAAAAATTACACTTAATAAAAAATAATAATCAACATACACATTTATTTTTTGCATAATGTTGAATCTAACTCAAATCAAGTCAAAGTATTACATCAAGAAAAAAAAACAATTTCCTAGAGTAACTAATTAGGAATCTCATCTACATATAATAAAATCACAAACCATCATTTTTATCCTAATGAATGTCCATGTGATATGTTACCTATATTATTGGATAAAATTTAGGTACTTTACACCCTAATTATTACCATGCTCCACACCAATTGGATGAAATAAAAGGAAACCCATTTTGTACTTTAAATAAAATTAATGGACATCATGACAATAATTTATATGCCCTTAGAGAAAAGATAAATTATCTCTTGAATAAATGACAAATTTAATTTCAAAAAAATCATAACACAATTAAAAAATATTCTCAAAATCTACACATTCAAAAATGCCATTTTCAATCTCTAAATTATTTTGAAGATACAAGTGCTCATATTAATCACAATTTTAATAATATATCCATGCAAGAAATGTCATTAAATGTAACTGTTAAATCACTCACTCAAGTATGGGTTCCCAAACCAACACAATTACAATTTAAACATAATACATTATAAAAGCATGATAAATCAAATAATGCAAACAAAAATACTAAAGAAACAAATCCATATGTTCCATTATTATATTCATCTAGTTGGAAATTTCACATTACAAAAAATTCAAAAGATAAAAAAATATACTAAGAAATGCAGTAACATGTCAGTATTATATAATTCATTAAACATATTCATACATATTTACACATGACAATGCTTATCATTTATGATCTCTTTCTATACTTCGTTTACCTAAAGATTAAGGGTGTCTCACATGTCTTCCATCTTGTTATATTATGATATCATATTTCAAATATTGTTTCTATTCCTTGTACTATGTCCAATTTTGAATCTTTGTTTCTTGCTTTCAAGGATTTTGCATTTTTGATACAAAAACACTGTAAAACCATAAGTATCTATTTAAAAAATATATAAACATCAAAACATTTTCAACACCAAAAACTCAAGATCTCTAACAATTTGGAAAGTTTATTATCTTAAAATCTATCATCTACTTTATGTTAATTATATAACATATTTTTATTCATTTTTCAATACATTATTTGTTTTGAGAAGGTATGTGAGGGTTATACAAGACATGTTTTTACTTGGGTTTGATAACAGATTTAAGCTAGGGAATTCTCATCTTTTTATACATGTTTATTTATGTACAACCCTTTTTCCATGTTGAGTTGTACGTTATACAAATGCATTTCTTTTCATTCATACTTTACATGTGTTACAATGGATATACTAGTTTTATAATATAAAATATGACACATTCAATTGACATATGCTAGTTTCATTTAATTTGATATTACACACATATTATTTATGAATCATATATAATTTAATATTATATTTAAATACATGATGCAATGGACTTTAAATACTTAAAAATTCTTTACATGCTTTATCATTAACCATATGTTCAAAATACATATTCAACAATTTCAAGGTCTACACATGCTTAATCCAATACTTACATGATATATTCAAATACATGATGAAAAAAAATATACAAACTCATCATATAATATTTATTAGATTCATAAAAACACAAATTATTCATATTGTCAATAATATTGTAGAGTATGGCTTGCACATGCACCCCACTCTTTAAAATACTCGAGCTCATGTTCACATGTACAAAATGTAAGCCATAATCTTGAATTCAAGCCTTGAAAACAATATTTTAAGATTTATAACAACATACACTATGTGAATTATCAATATCGTGATGGCATATGGCTTGTATATGAAACCCATTTTTATAAATACTTAATCTCAAGTTCACATAAACAAAATATCAACCATTTATGAATGTCAAATTAGCACTCTAAACAATATGGGGGATGATGCTAGTTCATTTACTCCCCTCTTTTCTATTTTTCAATTAATAATTTTTAAAATTTAAATTTTTTACAATATGAGTCTAGATCTGTTTATAGTGGTGTGATTCATCTTTTTCAAGTGGGACACATTTGAGCTTAGTGACACTCAATGTTTTGTCTGTAATTTTATAAAACCATGTATTGGTTCCATATTTTAATGTTAGCAAACCATATATTGGTTCCCTCTTTTATTTTTTCTATTTGAGTCTAGTGACACTTGATGATTAACACTTTCACTTACTTTAGAGTGTTCTTCACAAATTAAAGGACATCTTTATTTAAATCAAAGCATTCACTCATTGAGACATGATCACTCTTGATTTTTTCATATGTAATGGGCTGGTATAGTTATGGTTTAATCACACCCAATGGACTACCACTCATCCTATTACCTTATTTCCACTTGGATAAGTTGGTAACTCAAGAAAACAAACTCATCTAAATAACAAGTATGTATTACACACTCATGTTCTTTCTTTTGGGTTCTCTTGGGTGTGTGCTTGATTGCTTACTAATCTTGTATTTTTACTTTCTATATATTTCCATGATCTATATCATGTATCTTAGGACTTGATGTGATCACATTATGTGTGATTCAATGATATATATACCTAAACATGTTCCTTGTATATGTTAAATGATTTATTCATAGCTTATGTAGTTTTCTTATCATTTTGAGCTAAGGTAACTACTAGTTTATACTTACTTACCTCAAAAGAGGGCCATATTGGTGGGGGAATGTCATGAAAACATGTCCTCCACACTTGAAAAAATATTAAAACTAACCAAATTTCACAGTTATATGTTTTAGATACGCATTTGTAGAAATGTTCTATACATTAGTACCATTATTAAACCTAGGTTTTAGGTTAAGACATATATGAGGTGCATATGCCATGCAAAGGGAACCTAAAATATCAAAAAAAAATTAGTTTCCATATTTAAAATGCTACTATGAAATCTTATCATACCCAATACAAAATTTTACTGACTATTATTTAGCCATTCTAATTCAATAGTCGGTTCACCTTTAGAAGGTTGGAACAATTAAATCACTCAATATTACTAATTTTATAAGTTATAATTTGATTAAGTCACATATATTAAATATATTTATAAGATGAAATGATTAAATCATCCACCCTTGTTAGATATATAGTGTGATTTGATTGGATCACTCACAATCACTAGGTTATAAGCATGATTAGGTTACATGGTTGAGGTTAGCTCATTGGTTGTGTTTCAACTCACCTTTTCACCAAGGTTTGGAGATTTTTTTCCTCCATTTTTTTATGTATGTATGCACTTGAAGGTTTGGAAATTTTCCTAATCCTAGCTCCAATGCTTCATAATGAAGCATTTATTTAAGTCAAATTAATAAAATATAAGGGGTGTAATCCTAACCTTACTCTCATTACTTTGAAACATTTCAAATAATTTCAATTTTAGATTATGCAGATTGATTATACATTGTAACTTGCTCTTGGTTGCATGTTAGTCAACACAAAATAACTCAAGATGGCATCATGCAAAGGTAACGTGTGTTGTAGACACCAATGTACACATTTATTTTCATTTAAACTAGTAATTTCATTAATATATTAAGGGGGAAAATGTATCTATTAAATATGAATTATATAATACCTCAGTATTGTATGCTTAGAAAATACATATCATCATAATACTCTTCATTTCTAGGATGATTTTGCTGTCAAACGGGTCATGTCTTCTATCTCTATGTGCCAATTTTTTTGTCTCTTAGTTAGACCATATGCTATTCTAATGAACATGCCTTATATGCTATGTAATATGCTTTAATCCTAATCACTATCAATCCTTATGAGTTTTGGACTTGTACCTATTTTATAGCTTCCTAAACAATTATGTCCTACTAAGAAACCTTCATCGACATAAGAATCCCTTTTCCAACAAAGTGTCTAGTGCCCAAAATTCATATAATTTGTAAATGTAATGTGTCCTTATAATCAACCTAAGTGCTTTAGTGTGAGGCATTTTCCCAAAGTATTGGTATATATACAAGATCAGTCCTCATTCATAATTTACCTAGAAAATTCATATCTCTCACATTAAAATAACCATTTAAATATCAATTGATCAATCAAGTGAATAAATATTCCATATTCATTCCTTTTTTACATACTAGTCATAGAAGCAGTCTAAATTAATAAAGGAGCATCCCGTGAGCCAAAATATCTATGTTACAAGCTAAGTCATTATATATAATTACTTATTATATATTTCACCCTTGTGCACAAAGAATCCCACATGTAGGGGATAAATACATAAGTTTGAGGCCCTCTTCAGAGTATTGGATATGTAGGAAACACCCACCGATATAGGAGTCCTTAGGGAAACTTGACACCATGATCCTACTAACCCATTTTGTCTGCAGTCATTCCAAGGGTGAATAAACTAGGGTTTGACCATTTGAAAAGGAGAGAAAACCTATACACATGATTTGTATACATAAAAATAAAATATGGCATAAAAATCATAAGCATATAGTTGGTCACATCAAGATTTGATCAATATTTTTACAAAATACATGCATTTAGATTAGACACTTACATCAAATCAACTGTCTAATTCTGATACAATGATATGAGCTCATAAATTAAAAATTCTAGGATCTAACAAATGTTATAAGATCTTGATTCACTTAACTTCTAGTCTATTTCATCCAAGATTCCCATGTGCATAATAAACTAGACTCAAAAGAAAAGTGGCATAAAAATCATAAGGATCTAGTTAGTGTTGATGCTTTAATGTGTATCACAGGTGCTTAGAGTGTTTAAAGAACACTTTTAATTTTAAAATTCAAAAAAATTCAGAACATGAGTTATAGGTTGTGATAATCTTATTATCTATCTATGGAATAGAGGCAAAATAAGTGGATTATTTCACAATATTTATAAATTTTGGTGGTTAGGATCCACCATGGCCAACTAGCTCTCTTTGAAAAGAGTGAAGTAATATGAGCTAATATTAGTGAATTATAATCAAATTCAAATCTAAATACTAATCTAAAATGAATATTTACAATGAAAATTAAGCTAGAGTGATTTGGTTAGAAAAAAGAGGAAAAGGAAGGGTAGGGAAGAAAAGAGTTACCTATCTTCATCCCAAACATCATGATAGATTTCAAATATCATCCAAGCGTGTACTTAACCAATGTGTAACATGAAATATTATGAGATCAAATCTTATCACACATAAGGCAAACATCTAAGGAATGAGAAAATTGCAAATAAGAACTAAGTTCACTTTAAATATTTACTTTGTAAGCAAACAACATTAGCCCAAATGCAAGAAGAGTAAAGGAGATGAAATAAACCTAAGAAATTTAAATCAACCTAGCATTGACACAATTTAACATCTCTATAATTAAAATATACACTCTAAGAATTTATAAGAACCATTTAAATCCAAAAATAGGAACAAGCAAGTGAAATAGAAACCATAATAATAAATGACACAAATGAATATGGATCATCTTTATAGAATTCCTTGTTTTTATTAATTTCTCAAAGTTTCCACAAGTTTTTTGGCTCAAAAAAACTCCCTCCCCCTTTTTATAATGGATAATACCCTTTTTAAATCAGATCAAGGTGGTATGTTAGTTAGTCTTATCCAATTACATTTATACAAGTATAGAGGATAGGTGTCCTTTCAATTGCATTCTAGAATAAATGACCTTTTCCTAGATAATCTATTTCTCATATTACACATGGACGTGAACTTTTATTAAATTACTCACTTGTGGTCTATAGTCAAATTTTGAATTGAATTATACTCACATTGTTGATAGTTCAATTTCTCAAGCTTGATTTGTGGTGATCACAAGGTCAAATTGAGGCTTTTATAAAGATTTTATAATTCTTAAATCATGGTAGTATTTGGACTCAAGTGAGCATTATGAATTAGATCATGTATTTGTATTTTGCTTTTCATGGGTACACTAGATCTTCAATTCCTATTACTTTTTTGCTTATGTGGTGTCATCCTAGCACTTGCATGGCATTCCTATGGCACTTTTATAGAAAAATGTTAGTCAATGTTCAAATAATGACCATTTCCTTTTAAAATCCTCCCTTCACCTCACACTATTAGATTGGACTTGCACAAATTGGTACAAGCTATTGATCTCAATCCTAGGATTTGAACACCATTGGTTGTCTTGGCTATGTTTCCTATGGTTATGGCACATGTCATTAGCACATTTTCTCTGAGCTATGTTGAAAAGTCCACATCAATCATGCACCCTTGGATCTCTCTTGGGAAAACAAACGTGTGTCATAAGTCAGGAAGATACCTAGGCTTTAATCTATACTAGGCTCTGAGGTTATGCCACTTAGCAGTCCCATGGAATTTTTTCAACTTGTTGTAAAGTCCAACTCGATCTCACCCCATTCGATCAATTCTATCTGGGCAAATGCACTCCATTAGATCTCAATCTGAGAGGTGGACCACCATTGGCTGTTTAATATCCTTTTAATGAAATGGTGACCCCTATCACCACCTCACTTGTCGTAGAGCTTTGTTGAAACCTTGACTTGGTATGTACCATCAGATCATTTTCATGCGAGTAATCATGGATCATAGATCCTATAGAGATGCACAATATTTAAGTAAGGTTTAAAGAACATATAGAACTTAGTATATATTTTTCATAAGGTGGTTTTATTTCATGTTAAATAAATATGACTTAAGATCTTAAGCTGAGAACATTTAAGCTAAGCTTTGAGCATAATAAAAGGGACCCCATGAAATAAAAGAGACATAGCAAAGAGTTTTATCCTAAGCTAGAAACATAATAAAAAATGAAGCTATGAATAGAAGACATGGCATAAGGTTTAGCCTAAGTTTTTTATTACATAAATACAATTTAAAACTTTAGGCTTAGTCTAAGATAATAAAGGGGACCTCATGAAATAAAAGAGACAACACAATTTTTTAAAGCTAAGTTTATAGCATGGATAATTATTTTGTGCAAGTTTGAATTTATTCAAAATGGGACCTAGGTTAAAACATTATACATGGATCCAACTAATCTTGAACCAATGGCTAATAAAGATCAATTTAACATTGAAGCATGGAAACATTAAATATGTTTATTCGTAAATTATATTCCATTGATCCTCCAACACAAGAAATAAGTTTTATCAACATTGGGAGGGGGTGAAGCCATGATCATCCCAAAAACATGTCCATTAGTCCAAGCGAGATCAGTTCCTACAAAAAATAGGAAATATTAAAGTCAGGGCTCAAGGAACTTAAAACAGTTAAATCAAAGTCTTAGATCAATGTTTTAAGATAGGTCTAACTCATATTAAAGTAACCTTGTGAATAATAAAAGGTGTGTCATAAGCATTTTAGCCTAAGTTTATGTCATAAAAAGGGGTCCTATGTTTAATTTCCAAGCTTTGTCTCACACCATTAGATATATTTTGGGTGAGCAAACATGCTCCATTAAATCATGATCCATGGGTTTGAGCGAGATTGGTTCCTATCTGTACTAAGCCCCAAGGTTGTGCCACTTAGAAATTTTGTGGGCTTTCTACATTCTACCCTCTACCAATTCTATCAAGCTAGCATGCTTTAGCCACATAGCAACATCTTATTTGGTCTGAGTTCCTTTTAAAAAGTCAATATTCATCTCACACCATTAGATGTACTTCATCTAAATGAATGTGCATCATCAGATCTTTGAAAGTTGCTCAAGCTTTAAGCTAAGATTGTATTTTTAACATTGATCTCACACCATCTGATCATCCATCTGAGTAAACACATGTCATAGAATGTGATCTAGGTAGTCTAACATGATTGGTTACCTATGAACAAAAGGAAATATTAATGTTAAGGCACATGAATAATAAGAATTTAAGCTAAAGTTCTAGATTAATGTTCTTATTTGCATTAATAAATAAAGACTTGAATCCAAAGTCTTAGGCTAAGTTTTAAAAACATATTAAAATGATCATGGCACAAAAGAGTTTGATGAAATCAATGTCTCAAGGAAATTATCTTGAGCGAATTATTTCATAGGCCAAAGTGGTGATGAAAAAAATATTGAAGGGCAATTTTCAAAAGGTCCAAAAGGTACTTTTAGAAGATCCTAAGGGCACTTTTAAAACTTCCAAAGGGCACTTTCAAAATTTTAGAAGGGTAATCTCAAAGGGTAAAGGGCCATTTCGAAAAGGCTAAAAGGTAATTCTATAGGGTAAGTGTCCTTGACAAAACTTCTGAAGGGTAAGTTGCACAAACCCTAAAGGGTATGTGCCTTTTGGCCTCTATTTTAGGAAAATTACATTGTCAAGATTGCTATGGGGAATTTTTTTGGGTTTTTTATGTTGGACAAAATATTTGATGATAAAATTATGAAGGGTTATTTTAGAAAACCCAAAGAGTATGTTCAAAAGCTTGAAGGGTCCTTTCAAATATCTGAAGTGCACTTTCAAAATGTTGAAGGGCATAATCTAAAAGCTAAAGTGTATTTTTCAGCAAAATTACTATAGGGAAAATGTTATGGAAAAATAAGTCTGAAAAGGAAATGCCAAAAACATAAGGCCCAAAAGTTAGAAACATAACAAAAGGACCTTGCATTTAGCTTAGACTGTAGGAATGATAAAAGGACAAAGGGGTTTCGAGACATAAAAGGGACCAAGCATGGTTGTTAGACTAAGGTTTGGTCATGTGTTAAAAAACATGATTAAGCCTTAGGATAAAACTAAACCAGGCCCATAGTGTTAATTAAAATGTTCCCACATAAAAATTTCTTGTCATATTCTAATCAAGTACTTAGTTAAACTTAGACAAAGGTTTAGCAATTCGATTTGATCCAAGATCTTGATCCAGTCCACTTCTAGCCTATTTCATCCAAGATTCACATGTACATAATAAACCAACTAAGTACTATTGTTTCTAATTTATCACAATATCAATCAATAGTTGTACTTACTATTTTGGGCATATCTCAAAATTTTAATTTATAATATTGTTTATTTGAGTGTAATTAATTTTCCTGATATATATCTATTTATCACTTTTATTCTTAATCATTCCTATACTCTTAACCATATTTACCCTTGTATCATCAATTTAGGGTTAAACATCAAAATATAATAATATAGGAATACAAAGCATGCAATACAATGCAATTTTACTAAATATAGTATAGATAAATGGATTTCAATCAAATTGGAGGATAAATATCTATAAATAGTTAAATAATAAAAAAATATCAAATATCAAATTTGAACTAATTAATTAACCTAAATCTAGAGCAATAAATGACTTTGAGAAGGTTTATAAGAGTATCTTGATCTGTAGATAGTCTATACACTATCATCATAGTCCAATAGTATAAATTAAGTTCTGTTGCAAGATGCAAAGAACCCTAAAAGCTTGTTATAACTTGAACACATCCCTAGAATTGTACACTCTACATTTATGGGGCCCATAACTGTATAAAACATGTTTTTTAGTAAATGACATTCAATTAGAATGTATTGATGATTTACATCCTCAAATCTATGACTCTAAAAACCTTACTCAATAATCATAAACTTTGTATTAATCACTAGGAAATTACAATTTTTTTTCAAACCCTATTGAGGAAGTTGAACCTACAAAAGATACATATAGGAATGTGCTCAAGGTCTGTAGGGTTTTAGACATCAAATATATACGAAGCCTCTTAATGGTAACAATTTTGAAGAAACACACTAACTAAATGCAGTGATGGTGAATGTAGGCAATCTAATGTGATATAATGTATTTCTATCATGAGATTTATGGTTATAGTGAATGCACTTAGTTTTTTTTTTAGAAAGATTGTAAATGCTCAATGAAATGATGTGATAATAAACAATATAAGTTCATTCATGTTTTCTTTAGATTTTTGAATGCCTTCTAAATATGATCTTAAATGTCTTATTATACATATATGTTTATAGACTTCTTGAATTCATATTAAAATCTTATTTATACTCAAACCAACATTAAATAGGTGAAAATTGGGTCAAAATGTGACCATCAAACTTTTGGGAACACTAACTCAAAAATAACCTTACACCCTTAGAAAAATATAGTGTACATTTATCAAAAAAGCTACCACATATTAAACAAAAGAGATGATAAAATGCCAATAAAACCTAAATTAAACTAATAACTGACACACATTTAAACTATAAAATATTTTTGTTTTTATGAATATTAAATATTCAATACCCATTTTTATGTCTACCAAATTTATTACTGATTTAAAAAAATATCCCTCTAACTCAAAAATAACTAAAAGTGAAACCTATAAATTATTCCTGACGACTAATAATAATTCAAAGATTTAACAGATCATTAGGCTAAATTAAATATAGTGTTCAAAGTAACAGTAACAAGTTTTAGGTTAAAAACATTTTGTCAGCCCTCCCTGTCATGGTAGAATTGGTCCTGAATTTTGGGGCGATCTTGCCTTCAAGCGATATCTCTGTCACGACACTATGAGTAGGTCAGTCAAGGGTGCAGGATTTGACATTTTATGAGACTCAAGTTCTTTCGCCAAGCAAATCTGAGTAAAGACAATTCTCTCTCGCTTTTGCAGGAGCAGTAGCTGGCTACATAAAAATTGTCTTACGTTACTGTGGATTCTCTGCCCTTCTACACAAACGTATTGGTCCCGTACACATGAATTCCTTCTCTCTAAGCCCTTCCAATCATGTTTTTTTTTTCTTCTCTTCCCTGCCACGTGCTCCTCCCTGTTGTTCAGGACTCATTCCTCCTCCCTTATCCCTTGGACTGTCAACTCTCGGTACAATCACACTCGTTTGGGCTCCAGATCTAGTCAGGTTTTCTATTTTGCCTCCTCTGCTACTCCTCTAGGATTACCCAGGTGATCCCTCCCTCTCTGCTCTCATCCCAAACGAAGGTTCATGCTTTGTACTTCCCGTAAACCAGTTTATGTCTGGCTTGATA
The DNA here is from genome assembly GCA_037957365.1 of Torreya grandis. Lineage (NCBI taxonomy): Eukaryota > Viridiplantae > Streptophyta > Pinopsida > Cupressales > Taxaceae > Torreya > Torreya grandis. The sequence continues at coordinate 4,631,252 of JARHVA010000399.1, forward strand.
ATTCGCTTTTTGTTCTTGATGCAAGAACACTCGAAAACGCCACTATTATTGGGTATTTTATTGAATTCGGTCTACGATCTTCTCTCTTAAAGTCTAGATTCATTCTTCCCATAAATATTTTGTTTTTTTTTAGCATTAAAATCATTTATAAAGGATTCTTTCAGGTCTCTTTTTGGATCTGAATACCTCCACTTTTCAAGTATTGTGTAAGGGCGTTGGTTTTTTAAGAGTGCTAAATCTTTGTCCTCGTTACATTTTGATTCCATGAAAGTGGAGCATCTCCACACTCTCGTTTGGGTTAGGACTTATGGGCTCCTAAGTATTTATTATAAGCCCTTTATTATTGAATGCATTGGCTCATGTCTCATTTGATCAAGAGAACCTACATTCTATTACATATTCTTCCATTTATGTCTAGATAGATTTCTTTGCATATGGTAGCAACCTTTGGACTTTACAAGACTTCCCTTTCAATGTTATAAATATCACACAATGATCATTTACAAGACTTCCCTTTCAATGTTATAAATATCACACAATGATCATATGGTAGAACTAGCATTCACCTCCTCTCTTCCATTTTCTCCTCTTATCCTTTTTATACCCTCCATCTCCCTCTCATCCCCTCCACCTAGTTGGATGGCCTCCTCATTGGATCTTATTTTATCTTATCCTCCTCAACTTTTCTCCAAAACCCTTCCATATTTTCCCTTGCACCCCTCCTTACCTTCCCACCCCTCCTCCAAATTTCCTCTGATTCAACCCTTCCCTATGGAATTTCCATCCCTTATTCAAGATATTAGCTTCTATAAGACCTTTGATTCTGATTCAAAAACACATTCCATCTCTCTTACCATGACCTTTTTGGGAGTCTCTCTCTCACCTAGTTCTATTATATATCTTATTGTCCAAAACATCATTTATAGAAGAAATATGAATTTTCATAAATATAAGAACAAACTGGAGATCTCATGTATAGGTGATCAAAATAAATTATAACAACCGTCCGCTTATGAAAAGAAGTATTTATCATGGAATTTTAAAGGTTCAAATGATTCTAATAAACAAAGAATGGTTAAACTCCAACTTCTTCTTTTTCACCTATATGTGGTTTTGTGGGTAGGAAACAAAGATTTCAACTATGGATTTGCCATCTTTTATTAAAAAAAACATTACATTTTTTAGGATTATAATGGCATAGATACTAAAGACACATTTGGGATATAAGTGTGATTTACTATGGGATCCATGTAAAACAAAACATTCATTATATTTTATGAAGAAACATTAGATGTCATTTATTTAGAGAAATGATATTATAATATGTATGGGTTGATGGAGATGATGACATGTGCCACACATCCACTTTAATTACTTATAAGGGTAAAATATATTGATTCAAATAGATAACTTGTATAATTAATTACATTGAGCAATTAGTTGGCCTACAAAACAATTATGTGTTTATGCATTCATTATTCATAATATAGATCTATATAAAGGAGATGAGTATCAATGTAAAGGAAATAATGTAAGTTGTTAGCGTTCTATTCAAAATGTAATTGTGGATTTATTCTTTCCTAAAGGAGTATGTTACAATGTATCTATATCTTAAGATTTATCATTCAAAATTTAGATATATTGTATATTAGGACATCTTGGCCCACCAATATATTTTTTATTTTCATTTTTATTCTATTATACGTATTACATGGAAAAATTACATTATTACAAATAATGATCTTAACAATTGATTTGTTTTGATATATACAATTTCACTAAGTTAATTCGCATCATAATAAATAATGTATATGGTACAAATCATATAAGCCTCAAAATGAGGACATGGGAACAAACCAAAGCATTTTGAGATTTTTAATAACAAAAGAAATCATGATTTTCCTAGGGAAAGATTTCATCACAATTATATCATTGAACAAAAATTTTGGAGGGAAAAAAATCATCACCCAAGCTGAAAATGATCTCTCTTTTTTGTTTCATCATGTGGATTCATTGATTTACCATTGAAGAAAAACTTTTATCTTGTTCTAATAGAAAAGCTAAATTCTATGGAATTACAAAGAGATTAGATAGATTTCTTATCTCATAACATTGGATGTATGTATCTTAAATATTAGAATCTTCTATCTTATAAGTCTCAAGATCTAAGTCACTCACTTATCAGTTTTGAGATCTCAACAGATGCCACCCAACCTCATCATCCATTCAAATTCATGTTCATGTGGTTATGAGAATCAAACACACACACACACACACACACACACACACACACACACACACACACACACACACACACACACACACACACACACACACAAAGATTAGGAGAAAGAATGTTCCACAATTTATAAAAATAAATTGTTCGTCTTCATAGCTATACCCATATTCCCAAAAAAACCAAAAAATTAAGTAAAATATTACAATCCTAATAGTTTCAATAATATTTTCATTTGAAATAAGAAATTTAAAGCTAATCTTCTGGTTCTCAATGGAATAATTTAAAAAGGGGAAGGCACTAATGATGTCCTATCCAAGGAAAGGTATGATCTTTCCAATATAGAAAACATATTTCCAAATATGATAGATATTTTTAAAGAAAAATCACATCTAAAACTTAGATTGAAGATGGGAAAATAAATAAATACAAAATTCTTTCGTAGATCTATTATTTCGAGAAGACATGTCAATAGAATCAGTGAAATCAACTCCCTTGAAAACCACGCTTTTGAGTATTTAGGAGAAATCGATCAGGAAGCGATTTTTTTTTCACAATATTCTCGCTCAAGCAACATCCCCATGTCATTATTAGTTGGAAGCCTTCATATATGATATTCCGTGATTGGTATCCCTAAAAAAAAGCTTAGTCCTTCTTTACCCTTTCATTGCAGATGAAACAAAACTAATTGTTTACAAAATGCTAAGAAACAAAGTCCTTGGTCTGAATGGGTTTTCAACAACCTTCTATTAATATTTAGAGCTAATTGAGAAAGAGGCTTAAAAAATAGAGAATGAGGCATGACATTATTTGAAAAAAAACCAAGATATTTAAACTACGCCTCCTTATTTTCTTAAGCTATCATTTGAAAGAAACAAACGATTATCTCTTTGGTTGGCTGGCAACGAATTTATTTTTGCAACACAATGTGGAATATCATATCTGTCAAAACAAAGAGAGCATGCAAAAACAAGAACTTGAACAAATAAACAAAAAATGAACCCAATTGCTATTGCAATTTCTTGAAAAAATAAGATTTTATTGATCTTCAATTTTCCTTGATTACAATGCTGCGCCCAAGACGTCTTTAAATAGATTTGAATCTAAAAATAACTTAAAATAAACTAATTGTTTAACTAATCATCTAACTACTTAACTAACTAATTGTTAAGTGCTTAAACTAACTGATATCTAACTTTTAGTTAACTAACTAAATGTGAACTACTTCTTTAACAGTTTAACTAACTATTTGATAACTGATTGTTCACTACTGCATGCATGAGGAGTGGAGAAATTAACTCTTATTCATTTTGAGTTTCTAACACTCCCCCTTAATTTCTACAACTTACAATTTTAGCATTTACAATGCCTAAATTTTGTCTCAAATAATCAAAGGTCTCTTTTGCTAATGCCTTTGTAAATATATCTACAATTTGATTATTAGATCTACAAAAGTCCAGATGGATTTCTCCATTGTTCACTAACTCTCTGATAAAGTGAAATCTTGTATCAATGTGCTTGCTCCTCTTGTGAAACACATGATTTTTTGATATTGCAATTTCTAATTTGTTATCACAAAATATTGGTGTTGACTCCTTCTGTGCTTGTAATAAATCTTTCAATATTCTTCTCATCCAAATTGCTTGACACGCTGCTAATGTGGCTACTACATACTTTGCTTTAGCTGATGAAAGTGTCACTATAGGTTGCTTTTTGGATGCCCATGTGACCACACATGTGCCTAAAAGAAAGGCATGTCCATAAGTACTCTTCCTATCATCAACGCTACCTACAAAATCACTATCTGTAAAACCAATCAAACTAAAATTGTTAGTTGTGGAATATAAAATTTCATATTCTATAGTTCCTACCACATATCTCAATAACCTTTTTCCAACTTGCCAATGTCATTCTTTTGGTGACTCCATGAATCTTGAGATTAAACTAACCCCATACATGATATCTGGTCTAGTAGCTGTAAGATACATCAAACTACCAACTAATCTTTTGAATGTTGTAGAATAAACATTAGACCCTTGGTCTTCTTTGCTAAGTTTAGTCCCTGTAGCAACTGGTGTAGGTGCTAGTTTACAATTCAACATCTTAAATGTTCTTAACACATCCTTTGCATATTTAGTTTGACAGATAAATATTCTTTTCTCTGATTGTAAAACTTCTATTCCCAAAAAATACTTCATTAATCCCAAATCTGTCATTTCAAATTCTTTCTTCATTGCTGATTTAAAAGTGTCTACAGACAAATTTTTAGTAAAAATCAAATCATCAACATATAAACACACAATCAAAATTTGACCTTCTTTGTTGATTTTTGTGTACAAAGCAGGCTCACTATTGCTTCTACTGAATCCATTGTTTATCATATAAGAATCAATCCTACTATACCATGCTCTTGGTGCTTGCTTGAGACCATAAAGAGCCTTCTTCAATCTATAAACATTTTCTTCATGTCCTTGCACTTCAGAACTTGTGGGCTATTTTACATACACTTCTTCATCTAAGAAACCATTCAAGAAAGCTAATTTTATATCTATGTGATATACATACCAATTATTTTGAGCAGCTATTGCTAAAACCATTCTAACAGTATCCAATCTAACAACTGGAGCAAATGTTTCATTATAATCAACTCCATGTTCTTGTGCAAAACATTTTGCTACTAACCTTGGCTTGTGCTTTTCAACATTTCCATCTGCATCAAATTTAGTCTTATAAACCCATTTGACACCAATACAATCCTTACCTTCAGGTAAATTAGTTAGATCCCATGTTTGATTTCTTTCAATAGCATTCAACTCTTCATCCATTTCTTTTAGCCAATGTTCCTCATTAACTACTTCTTCATAATACATAGGATCATGAGTGAAAAGAGCAAAATTTGAAACCAAATCTAATTTCTCTTCTTCTTTATTATAAATCTCATTCAAATTTCTCATTTTCTTACCTTTCAATCTTGCTCTTAAAGTAGCAAGAGTTGGATTTGATTCATCACTTACTTGTGAATTTGGAGTAGGGTGACATGCATGACTAGATGATTCACCTTGCTCATACCTCCTAGGTTTTCTTATTGGAGTGCTTGTGCCTGCTTGTGGAGAGGATTGTCCACCTTGCAAATTTTATTCTTTAGATTCTTCTTCATTCTGTGGAATTGGTGCTCCAATTGTGATGGTGCTACCATCCCATGCTTCTTCTTCCTTAAATTCAACATCTCTGCTAAGAATCACTTGCTTTGAAATAGGGTTATACAACTTATAAGCCTTTGATTTTACACTATAGCCAATAGAAATGCATTTCTCACCTCTATCATCAAGTTTTATTCTCAATTTAGATGGTATAAGAGAATATGCTATAGAACCAATTTTTTTGAAATGATGTACACTATATTTATTACCACTCCATGCTTCTTGTGGAATTCGATCTCTAACACTCTTTGTTGGGCTTCTATTCAGAATATACACTGCACATGCTACTACTTCTGCCCAATATTCATTTGACAAGTGTTTGGCTTTCAACATGCTTCTTGCCATTTCCATGATTGTTCTATTCTTTCTTTTTGTTACACCATTCTACTGTGGTGTGTACCTTGTAGTCAATTGCCTTTTGATGCCATGATATCTGTAAAAATCTTGAAATTGATTAGACATATATTCACCTCCTCTATCTGATCTAAGGACCTTGATATAATAGCCACTCTGCTTTTCAACCATTGCCTTGAATGCTTTAAACTTTCCAAAGGCTTCAGACTTATTTTTGAGAAAGTATATCCAAGTCTTTCTGCTAAAGTCATCAATGAAGGTTAGAAAATAAGTACTACCTCCAAATGATGTAGTTTACATTGGTCCACATAAAACACTATGGACTAACTCCAATATTACCTTTGCTCTATGTGAGGCTCCTACTGGAAGCTCTCTCTATGCTATTTTGCTAGAATACAACTATCACATGAACTTCCTAGCTATTCTATTGGTGGTATTCCCTTCCCATATTTTTCTTCTGTAACAAATTTAAACCTCCAAAGTGTAAATGTCCATACCTTAAGTGCCATAACCATGATTGATCTAGATGCATGTTTTTGAAGTGGGCTTCCTTTTCTCCTTGGATGCACTGAATATGAAGAGGGAACATCCGATTCTTGGTCATCTCCACTTTTCCTATCAACCTGTCACTTGGAAACTTGTCCAGTACTGTGCAAACATTATCCATAAATGATACTCTGTAATCTTTCTGTACTAACTGTCCAACACTCATAAGATTATGCTTTGGTCCAGGTATAAAATAAACATCAAGTATAAACCTTCTTTCACCACTTTTTGCCAAAACATTTATTACACCTTTACCCATGACATCTACTTTGATATCATTTCCTAATTTTACTTCTGATTTTATAGAATCATCAAGACTAGCAAAAAATTCTTTATTCCCTGTCATATGATTACTGCATCCACTATCTAAGAACCAAATATATCTAGCTTTTTCTTGAGTAACATTACAAGTAAGAAATAAGCTTCCAAGATTAGAACTAGATTCACCTAGATTAGAACTAGATTCACCTGTGTAATTAGCATTCTGCTTGTACACATATCCTTGTTTACTTCTACAGTCACTTGCATAATGACCATATTTCTTGCAGTAATAACATTGAACATTAGATTTATCAAACCTTTGTGAACTTTTCTACAAGTGATTGTTGCCACGTCCTCTACTACTGTAGTTTTGATTACTATTTTCTCCTTCATCTGGATTGTTCCTTCCATATCTACCTCTGCCTCTTTCTTTGAAGTTTGACCTGGTTCTTCCTCTTCCTCTACCAAATGATACCTGTGACTTGAAAGAATTCTCAAGAAAAGTGTTATTCCTATTCATTTTGGATTCATGTGTTAACAAAGAACCCATTAATTCATCTACAGATAATTGTTCCAAATCCTTGGTTTCCTCAATAGCTACAACTATTGCATCAAATTTACTAGGTAAACTCCTGAGTAGTTTTTCTATAATCTTCTAATCCGTGATAGTTTCTCCATTAGATCTAATTTGATTCACTATATTCAAAACTTGACCCATATACTGGTCTATTGAATCTGAATCATTCATTTGCAAATTTTTAAAACTTCTCCTAAGAGATTGCAATTTAGCAATTTTTACCTTTGTATTACCTCTATAGGTAGTCTCCAAGATTTTCCATGCCTCTCTGGATCTTGTTGCTACTGCAACTTTGGAAAAAATATATTCATCCAATGCCTGTTGGATGAGAAATAAAGCTTTTGCATCTTTTTTCTTGTTCTCTTTAAGCTCGTCCTTTTGTGCTTGATTTAATGCTAGATGGGCTGCCTCGTCCTGCGGTTCTACAAAACCACTCTCTACTAGATCCCAAACATCTTGTGAGCAAAATAATGTTCTCATCTTAATTGCCCAAAAATCATAATTCTTACCATTGAAAATGGGAATTTGAGGCTATGAAATACTGTTATTCGCTATTATGTCTCATGCTGAAATGGCTTTTTGGTTTGCTATTTTGAATACAGTCACTGATGTTGGTTAACCTGCCAAGGTCGGTCGGGTAATAGTGCCGACGTCGGTTGCCTTTCTGATGTCGGTCTGGGAGTCAGCCGATGTCGGTCTTTACACTGCTTGCTAGCTCTTCTTGCGCTTTTCCTTCACATATTGGACTGTGACTACTTTGCTCTCCTTTCTTCTTGGTGCCTCCCTGCTGGCTGCTTTCCTAACCAGGCTCTGATACCAATTTTTTGAAATAAAGAGAGCATGCAAAAATAAGAACTTGAATAAATAAACAAGAACTGAACCCAATTGCTACTACAATTTCTTGAAAAAATAAGATTTTATTGATCTTCAATTTTCCTTGCTTACAATGTTGCACCCAAGGCATCTTTAAATATATTTGAATCCAAAAATAACTAAAAACAAACTAATTTTTTAACTAATCATCTAACTGCTTAACTAACTGATTGTTAAGTGCTTAAACTAACTGATATCTAACTTTCAGTTAACTAACTGAATGTGAACTATTTCTTTAACAGTTTAACTAACTGTTTGATAACTGATTGTTCACTACTACATTCATGAGGAGTGGATAAATTAACTCTTGTTCATTTTGAGTTTCTAACAATATCAAAGGTATAAGTAAATACGCTGAAAAAACTTGACTTTCTTAATATTTTTAGAACAAGGTGGGTTTGCCAAAGGTAGGAAGATTCTAGATTGTGTGATCGTAGCTCATGAAACTTTGTAGTTTTTTGTTATTTCAAACTAGCTCTGGGTAATAACTGTTTAACTTGATATTCACAAGGTTTTGATCATGTCAAATTAAGAATTTATTCTTGTATTAATAGGTAGGTTTGGTTTTTCTTTTGAATGGTGTTAATTGATTGAAGGTTGGATCTCTTCAACATTTTTCAATATTAATTAATGTGAGTCCAACAAGGATTTTTCATGCTTTCAGAGACTTAAGATAGTGAGACCATTTGTCCCCATACATTTTCATCTTATCAATAGGTCACACCAAAGAGCTAGTTTAGAAGATAAGGTAAAAGGTCTTAAAGTAGACAAGGAAGTTCTTTTTATTAATCACTCTTTTATTTTAAAAAAAATCTTTAATTGATCACAAATTTTAATAAAAATTCAAATACTTTAAAATAAATTTTCACATTTTACTCATTTTTTTCATATCAACATATTAATGAAGAAAGAATATAGAAATTTCTTTTTCAATACTCCATCGTATCTCCAACATAAACCTACTTATGTATGTATGTATGTATACACATATGTGTATAATGTGTATATGTATGTGTATACATACATATACATATTATACACATACATACATACATACATACATACATACATACATACATACATACATACATACATACATACATACATACATACATACATACATACATACATACATACATATATACATATATACATACATGATTATTTTTTATTGACTCATTTTATTGAAGATATATTTGAATTAATTTCTCCTAAGATATAATAAGTAAATCATTTTGGAAAGAAACAATTGATAAAGTTGACTCTCAATTATCTTCATAGAAATAAAAGTAGAATCATACCTCCTTCAACTTCTAAATTTGAAGGCTCAACATTAAATGATTCCCCTCAAACTCAAGAAAATGCTAACTTTTATTAAATGATATAAAAACAAAAGAATTATAAAAAATAATGGTAAACCTTGAATGAATTGGATATCCAAGAAATTCTTGCAAGCCCACCGACTGCAAACTTATGGAACTTGGGATATAAGTTTTGTTTTCTAATGAAGTCAATTATTATTTTAGTGGCTTGGAAAACTCTCTAAAGTTTGTATTTCACACAGATAAATTCATGGAAAAGTATGAAACCTCTACCATTATTCTAGTCACCATGCCTTTACACTCCTTCAAAAGATGAAGTAATTGTGAACCTTGTGTTGGAGTAATTCCAATGCCATCATCTTCAAAATTTCATAGTTTTGTGTTCCTTGGTATTAGCAGTTTGATAACATTTTTAGTCAATGTAATTATTTAAAGATAAATTATATAATTAATTTTGATACTATATAACTTTTTATCAACGTGACTACCTTCCTCCAAAATCTCCTTTTCATGGAGAATATGTAAGATACTTTGTTTTTAATGTAAAGATAAGGGTTAAATTTAAATCTTAATTTTTTATCTATTGAAAAAATTAAAGATTTTAAAAAAAGAAATTTTGTTGAAAGGATTATATTTTAATTGGTGAGGATGATAGTTTATAAGTCATTCATCAATCTGCAAATCTTTTTAAATACATGACACCAATAATTAATTAAATAGAATTAATATCGTTTTCTAAATGATTTTAACATATTAGATGCTCTTCAATTGTAACTGTTTAAATAAAGAAATGCTCATATTTAAATATATATTTACTTATCAATTATAATCAGCTATAAATAAAAATAAATAATAAATCAATGATATGGAAAATGAAATCCTTCCCAATTGAAAATTGTTAATTGAAATGACATTAATAAATTAAAATATTGCACGTTTAATTAAAAAAATTGCATGTTCTGAAAAAAATTCTTTTGTACTGATCAATGTGCTTATCCACCTCACATTTCCATATATATAGCCCCATCTACCCACATGTAAAATGATGTTATTTGTCATTATATATTAATATAAAAAGAAGATAATCAAATGAACACTACATGATACCAATAATTAATTAAATAGAATTAATATCATTTAAAAGTGATTTTAACATATTAGATGCTTTTCAACTGTAACTATTTAAATAAAGGAATGTTCATATTTAAATGTATATTTACTTGTCAATTACAATCAGTTTTAAATAAAAACAAATAATAAATCAATGATATAGAAAATGAAACCCTTCTCAATTAAAAATTGTTAATTGAAATGACATTAATAAAAAAAAAATCGCACTTTTAATTTAAAAAATTGCATGTTTTGGAAAAAAACCTTCTCTACTGATCAATGTGCTTATCCACCTCACATTTCCATATAAATGGCCCCATCAACCCCCCTGTAAAATGACGTTATTTGTCATTATATATTAATATGAAAAGAAGATAATCAAATGAATACTACATGACACTAATAATCAATTAAATAAAATTAATATCGTTTTAAAGTGATTTTAACATATTAGATACTTTTCAAGTGTCACTATTTAAATAAAGAAATGCTCATATTTAAATGTATATTTATTTGTCAATTATAATCAGTTTTAAATAAAAACAAATAATAAATCAATGATATAAAAAATGAAACCCTTCTCAATTAAAAATTGTTAATTGAAATGACATTAATAAAAAAAAAATTGCACATTTAATTTAAAAAATGACATGTTTTTGGAAAAAAAACCTTCTGTACCGATCAATGTTCTTATCCACCTCACATTTCCATATAAATGGCCCCATCAACCCACCTGTAAAATGACGTTATTTGTCATTATAAAAAGAAGATAATCAAATGAACACTCGGGACAAATGTATAAAACATCATCTCGGGGTGTAGAACACGCCTTGCGTCACCGCTGCGTAATAGAGCCAACTTCCACAGCTTATATGATCACAACATTACTACGAACAGAGCAGAACACAAATGGAGGTGAAATGGCTTAATGCAGAGAGTGTGAATTGGGTTGCTGCCCTAGGATGCGCGACTGTTTTTGTTTTTGCAATATTTGTCAATGGGAGTTATAAGCGTAGGGATATGCAGAGGCAGCCTCCAGGACCCAGAGCTCTTCCAGTAATAGGCCACTTTCATCTTCTCTCAGACAAGACCAAGCCCATTCACCAAATTCTATCTTCACTATCAGCACTCTACGGACCTATTATGCATCTCAGATTGGGCAGCCGCCCAGTTTTGGTGATCAGTTCCTCCGAGTTGGCCAAACAATGTTTTTCAACCAACGATTTGGCTTTCGCTTCCCGTCCTCGCCTTGCTCAAGGACAACATTTGGGCTACAATTTTCACATGCTGGGGTGGGCTCCCTACGGACCCTACTGGCGAAGCGTTCGGAAAATCTGTGGGGTGGAGCTCCTCTCTTTCAAAAGGATTCAATCCTTTCAGCCCAAGAGGACAAGGGAGATCTCCAAAGCCATGAATTCTCTATTTCAACAGGGGCTGCTGGATCAAAAGATAATCAATATGAACGCATTTTTCTTCCACCTCATTTTTAATCTTATGATGGGCATGATGATAGGCGAGCAGTATCTTGGAGAGAAATCGCCGATTTCGTTTGCTGAAGTGAAGCATGCGATGGAAGAGTCTCTAGTGCTGCACGGGGCCGTTTGTATCGGGGATTACATTCCGTGGTTGAAACGGTTTGATCTCCAAGGAAGCGAGAAGGCCATGAAGAATGCACAGCAAAAATTAGATTCTTATTTGCAGAGAACGGTCGAGAACCACAGGGAGAATAAAACCAAATATGAGGAAGATGAAGATCAGACGGACTTTATGGATGTGCTCATTTCTGAGGAGGAGAACGAAGCAATTTCTAATAAAGATGCTTTCGTTAAGGCAACTGCTATGGTAACAACTCCTCCCTCTTTATTTCTTTAATTTGTATTTTTATGTTCTCCTCCTCCAAATATATATAGAATCTGAAACTACACCTTATTCCAGAACCAGTGGGTTTTGAAAGATAACAGCAGGAAAAATAATCAACTCAGAAAAAAAAAAAAAGCGAGCACAGCATACAATTCTGTTTTTTACAATAAAGTTCATATCGCTGAGTCTAAAAATAATTTTAAACATACATTGCTCATACATATTCACTGTCCAAGAAAGCTAGCAGCTCCGTAAAAAACAAAAAGCTAACTATTATTATCTGAAACTTAAACTAGCAAACTACAATTAAATCTGACTGTTTAAATTCCGCATGGAGGAGAAGTCACATGCAGCGCTGCGCCTTCACCCACCAGTGCCTCTACTGGTGCACCACCAATTTATTGAAGATTGCACTGTTGGAGGCTTCCATATTCCTGCAGGAACAACACTCATGATCACATGTGTTAGAATCAAGAGAGCATGCAAAACAAGAAATCAAACAAATAAATAAGAACTGAACATAATTGCTACAGCAATCTCTTGAAGGATAAGATTTTATTGATCTTCAATTTTTCTTGCTTACAATGCTGCGCCCAAGCGTCTTTAAATAGAATTGAATAGAAACAATAATTAGAAAAACAAACTCAAGACTATTTTTAGTCTTTCCATGCAAACTAACTCTCTAACAAATTCTCTAACAGTTTAACTAACTGTTTGTTAAACTGTAGCTAACTGCTTGCATGCATGAGGAGTGGAGAAATTAAAATCCAGTTCAACTTGACTTTCTAACACTCCCCTTTAGTTTCTACCACTTACAATTTTAGCATTTACTATGCCTAAATTTTGTCTCAAATAATCAAAGGTCTCTTTCGCTAATGCCTTTGTTAATATATCTGCCAATTGATCTTCAGATCTGTAGAAGTCCAGATGGATTTCTCCATTGTTCACTAACTCTCTGATAAAGTGAAATCTTGTATCAATGTGCTTGCTCCTCTTGTGAAACACATGATTTTTTGATAATGCAATTGCTGATTTGTTATCACAGAAGATTGGTGTTGACTACTTTTGTGCTTGTAATTAATCTTTCAATATTCTTCTCATCCAAGTTGCTTGATATGCTGCTGATGTAGCTGCAACATACTCTGCTTCAGCTGATGAAAGTGTCACTATAGGCTGCTTTTTGGATGCCCATGTGACCACCCCTGTGCCTAAAAGAAAGGCATATCCAGAAGTACTCTTCCTATCATCAACGCTACCTACAAAATCACTATATGTAAAACTAATCAAACTAAAATCGTTAGTTGTGGAATATAAAATTCCATATTCTGTAGTTCCTGCCACATATCTCAATATCCTTTTTCCAGCTTGCCAATGTGAGTCTTTCGGTGACTCCATGAATCTTGAGATTAAACTAACCCCATAACTGATATCTGGTCTAGTAGTTGTAAGATACATCAAACTGCCAACTAATCTTTTGAATATTGTAGAATCAACATTAGACCCTTGGTCTTCTTTGCTAAGTTTAGTACCTGTAGCAATTGGTGTAGGTGCTGGTTTACAATTTAGCATCTTAAATGTCCTTAACACATCCTTTGCATATTTAGTTTGACAGATAAATATTCCTTTCTTTGATTGTACAACTTCTATTCCCAAAAAATACTTCATTAATCCCAAATATGTCATTTCAAATTCTTTCTTCATTGCTGATTTAAAAGTATCTACAGACAAATTTCCAGTAAAAATCAAATCATCAACATATAAACACACAATCAAAATCTAACCTTCTTTGTTGATTTTTGTGTACAAAGTAGGCTCACTATTGCTTCTGTTGAATCCATTGTTTATCATATAAGAATCAATCCTACTATACCATGCTCTTGGTGCTTGCTTGAAACCATAAAGAGCCTTCTTCAATCTGTAAATTTTTTCTTCATGTCCTTCCACTTCATAACCTGTGGGCTATTTCACATATACTTTTTCATCTAGAAAACCATTCAAGAAAGCTGATTTTACATCTATTTGATATACATACCAATTATTTTGATCAGCTATTGATAATACCATTCTAATAGTATCCAATCTAGCAACTGGTGCAAATGTTTCATTATAATCAACTCCATGTTCTTGTGCAAAACATTTTTCTACTAACCTTGCCTTGTGCTTTTCTACATTTCCATTTGCATCAAATTTAGTCTTATAAACCCATTTGACTCCAATACAATCCTTACCTTCAGGTAAATTAGTTAGCTCCCATGTTTGATTTCTTTTAATAGCATTCAACTCTTCATCCATTTCTTTTAGCCAATGTTCCTCATTAACTGCTTCTTCATAATACATAGGATCATGAGTGAAAAGAGCAAAATTTGAAACCAAATCTAATTTCTCTTCTTCTTGATTATAAATCTCATTCAAATTTCTCATTTTCTTATCTTTCAATCTTGCTCTTAAAGTAGCAAGAGTTGGATCTAATTCATCACTTACTTGTGAATTTGGAGTAGGGTGACATGCATGACTAGATGAGTCACCTTGTTCAAACCTTCTAGGTGTTCTTATTGGAGTGCTTGTTCCTACTTGTGGAGAGGATTGTCCACCTTGCAAATTTTTTTTATCAGAAACTTCTTCATCTTGTGGAATTGGTGCTCCAACTGTGATGGTGCTACCATCCCATGCTTCTGCTTCTTTAAATTCAACATCTCTACTTATAATCACTTGCTTTGAAATAGGGTTATACAGCTTATAAGCTTTTGACTCTTCACTATAGCCAATTAAAATGCATTTCTCACCTCTATCATCAATTTTCTTTCTCAATTTAGATGGTATAAGAGAATATGCAACACAACCAAATATTTTGAAATGAATTACACTATATTTCTTACCACTCCACGCTTCTTGTGGAATTCGATCTCTGACACTCTTTGTTGGGCTTCTGTTCATAATATACACTACACATGCTATTGCTTCTGCCCAATATTCATTTGACAAGTGTTTGGCTTTCAACATGCTTCTTGCCATCTCCATGATTGTTCTATTCTTTCTTTCTACTACACCATTCTGCTGTGGTGTGTACCTTGTAGTCAATTGTCTTTTGATTCCATGATTAGACATATATTCACCTCGTCTATCTAATCTAAGGACCTGGATATAACGGTCACTCTGCTTTTCAACCATTGCCTTGAATTATTTAAACTTTCCAAAGGCTTCAGATTTATTTTTGAGAAAGTATATCCAAGTCTTTCTACTAAAGTCATCAATGAAGGTTAGAAAATAAGTACTTTTTCCAAATGATGTAGTTTGCATTGGTCCACATAAATCACTATAGACTAGCTCCAATATTACCTTTAGCTCTATATGAGGTTCCTACAGGAAAGCTCTCTCTATGATGTTTTGCCAGAATACAACTGTCACATGAACTTCCTGGCTGTTCTATTGGTGGTAAACCCTTCACCATATTTTTATTCTGTAACAAATTTAAACCTCTAAAATGCAAATGTCCATACCTTAAGTGCCATAACCATGATTGATCTAGTTTTATGGATTTGAAGTAGGCTTCCTCTTCTCCTTGGATGCACTGAATATGAAGAGGGAACATTCGATTCTTGGTCATCTCAACTTTTCCTATCAACCTGTCACTTGGACACTTGTCTAATATTGTGCAAACATTATCCATAAAAGATATTTTGTAACCTTTCTGTACTAATTGACCAACACTCAAAAGATTATGTTTTAGTCTAGGTATAAAATAAACATCAGGTATAAACCTTCTTTCACCATTCTTGGCCAAAACATTTATGACACCTTTACCCATGACATCTACTATGATATCATTTCCTAATTTCACTTTTGATTTTACAAAATCATCAAGACTAGCAAAAAATTCTTTATTCCCTGTCATATGATTACTGCATCCACTGTCTAAAAAACAAATATCTCTAGCTTTTTCTTGAGTAACATTACAAGTAAGAAATAAGCTTCCAAGATTAGGACTAGATTCACCTGGATTAGAACTAGATTCACCTGTGTAATTAGCATTTTGCTTGTACACATATCCTTGTTTACTTATGCAGTCAGTTGCATAATGACCATATTTCTTGCAGTAATAACATTGAACATTAGATTTATCAAACATCTATGAACCTTGCTAGAAGTGATTGTTGCCACGTCCTCTACTGCTGTAGTTTTGATTACTGTTCTCACCTTCATATGGATTATTCCTTGCATATCTGCCTCTACCTCTTCCTCTGAAGCTTGACCTAGCTCTTCCTCTTCCTTTGCCAACTAATACCTGTGACTTGAAGGCATTCTCAAGAGATGTGTTATTCCTATTCAGTTTGGATTCATGTGTTAACAAAGAACCCATTAATTCATCTACAAATAACTGTTCCAAATCCTTGGTTTCCTCAATAGCTACAACTATTGCATCAAATTTACTGGGTAAACATCTGAGTATCTTTTCTATGATCTTTTGATCCATCATAGTTTCTCCATTAGATCTAATTTGATTCACTATATTCAAAACTTGACCCATAAACTGGTCTATAGATTCTGATTCATTCATTTGCAAATTTTCAAAGCTTCTCCTAAGAAATTGCAATTTAGCAATTTTTACCTTTGTATTACCTCTATAGGTAGTTTCCAAGATTTTCCATGCCTCTCTAGATCTTGTTGCTGATACAACTCTGGAAAAAATAGATTCATCCAATGCTTGTTAGATGAGAAATAAAGCTTTTGCATCTTTTTTCTTGTTCTCTTTAAGCTCGTCTTTTTGTGCTTGATTTAATGCTAGATGGGCTGCCTCATTATATGGTTCTACAAAACCACTCTCTACCAGATCCCAAACATCTTGTGAGAAAAATAAAGTTATCATCTTAATTACCCAAAAATCATAATTCTTACCATTGAAAAGAGGGATTTGAGGCTGTGAAATACTGTTGTTCACTGCCATTTCTCACGCTGGAATGGCTTTCTAGTTGCTATTTTTGAAACACAGTCACCGACGTCAATTAACTGTCGTAGTCGATCGATAATACTGCCGATGTCAGTTTACTTTACCGGTGTCAGTCTGGGAGTTAGCCAATGTCAGTCTCTACACTGCCGATGTCAGTCTCTGTGCTCTTGTTGGTTGTGACTACTATGCGCTTCTGCTAACTGCGCACTTCTTTTCTCCAATCTGTGCTTCTCCTTGTCTGTTGCGCTCTTCCTTGGCTTTTTTTCTAACCAGGCTCTGATACCAGTTTCTTAGAATCAAGAGAGCATGCAAAATAAGAACTCAAACAAATAAATAAGAACTGAACACAATTGCTATAACAATCTCTTTAAGGATAAGATTTTACCGATCTTCAATTTTCTTTGCTTACAATGCTGCGCCCAAGTGTCTTTAAATAGAATTGAATACAAACAATAATTTAAAAAACAAACTCAAGACTAATTTTAGTCTTTCCATGCAAACTAACTCTCTAACAAATTCTCTAACAGTTTAACTAACTTTTTGTTAAACTGTAGCTAACTGCTTGCATGCATGAGGAGTGGAGAAATTAAACTCCAGTTCAACTTGACTTTCTAACATCATGGAAGGCAGAGGAGGAAGGGATATTGACAACATATACAGCAGGGGGAATGAGTTTGAAATGATTCCGTTTGGGTCAGGGAGACGAGGATGCCCTGGAGTGGCTCTGGCAATGTGTGAAGTGCATATAACTCTAGCAAGGTTGTTGCAGGGCTTTGATTGGTTTGTTCTAGATGGATGAGTGATTGACATGAATGAAGGAGTTGGTATAAAATTGCTGAGGGCAGTGCCTTCGGAGGCTGTCGTCAAGCCTTACCTTCCCCATAGTCTATACTAAAAGCTCACTTATTTTAAGTGTAGGAAAATTTGGAATAAGTTACCGACCATGGTTGTGATTGCCATAAGTGTGTTCAAACAAAGCAGATAATTTCTTCTTTGTATCCCCCTTCTCCATCTTATTAATATGGATTTATTATGTTTCTCCATAGAATATTAATGATTAAGCAATGGATTGTTTAGAGAGTGGGATGTAATTATTAGTACCTATCACGAGGAAGTAGGAACAGTGAATTGTATATATACAATATATTATTATATACCTGAAAGTATTACATTGAATTATAGAATGTAGTATTTTTGAGTTGTATATTTTATTTCTTATTAATTAACTTTATAAAAATTCAATACATTAATAATTTATAGGAGTCGCAGAAACAATATAAGCGTCCATTATAAAATGAGCAAGCGTGAAATTGATGTCCACCTCTGCAAAAATAGGTGAGCCAAAATGCATGTCTATGGAGGTATGCATGTTTTGTAGTACACTTTGATGGATGTGTATGGCCTACCACAATGCAGTGCATATTTAAAACAATTTTAAATTTTTTAAAAGTCAAAATTTTCATTTGTTAATTATTTTACTAAAATTATGTAAGAAAATTTAAAAGTAGTTGTATTTGAAGCCTCCATTATGGATGATATGGAGAACACATTTTACTGAAAAAGAAGCAAGAAAATAGATCTAAGAGCACCACGCATTTAAAAAATAAAGCTGATAAAATAATAATTATATTTTTTTATAGAAAGGAAAATGGTTTTGCTCTCGCCCAATTTGCCTTATAATATATTTCGCACTAATATCAATGGTTGGGTTTTTTTTAATTTTTAATTTTTTTTGGTGGGGTTGGTTGGTTGGTTGACAATCAAAACATTGAATTGCTCCTTTCCTTACTATTTTGCTCGATTTAACGCACACACCCATACTCTTACATGTTAATCAAAGTTCCACATTCAACATTTACATGTCTTTTGGAAGCCTTTGCTTTAAAAATAGAGGATTACCTTGGTTACTATTTATGATCTTTGTAGTTATTGACAATATTGTTGAAATGGAGAGTCAAATGTGTACTATGATATGATCAAATGCAAGATGTTGTATCTGTATAGAGTAGTAAAATCTAAAAATAAATAAATAGAAGAAGCTTGTCTTCACAATTAAGAAATTATATTAGCAATATTAGTTATAAAATCGTTAGAATGATATAGTATATAGGGGAAAGATAATTATGTTCACACATCTTCATGAATGTGGAATTAATTTTCACTATGACCTAAAAAGATAGTTAATGAATTGATCTAAATAATTGTAGAGAAACAACCTTTAATATAATAAAAACTTACACTAACATCCCTCTGTAAGAGTAGCTAAGGTAGCTAATGGAATTGGCTCTTGGGACAAAGCCCTGATCAAGTACCCAAGTACAATAAAATGCTCCCCAAAAGGAGGATGTCAAAGTGTTACGAACCCTAGGAAGAAACTATAAATGAAGATAATTGCTCTTAGTGAAGAGTTTGGTGAATATATCAACAATTTGCTCCATTGTCTACATATTGTGGAGGTCAATCACTTGCTCATGGATGAGCTGCTAAATGAAATTCATGTGCATATCGATATGCTTGGTCCATTGATGTAGGACCAAATTCTTACATATTTGGATTGTGCTTTGGTTGGAATAGAAGATGACTGGTGGTCATTGAAACCAGGTGCCAAACTCAGTGAGAATTCACTAAAAGAAAATAACCTCAATGGTAGAGTTAATAGCTCTTATGTATTATGTCTATATAGAATATAAAGCAATAACATTATACTTCTTAATTGACCAACCAATTAGACTTGAACCAAGACCAAAACTATAGATTGAAGTAGACTTATGTTTCTAAATATCACTAGTCCAATTTGAATCTATATAGCTAATCAAGTCAACATCAATCTTTGCTCCGTAGTAAATCTTGAAACTATGAGTAACCTGAATGTAGTGCCTAATCTACTTTGCTATTTTTCGACGCAACTCATGTGGTTCTTACATAGTGACCATTCCCACTACATATGAAATGTCAAGTATAGTTTGTGTAAGGTAGATGAGACTATCAACAAGTTGTCGATACAAGGTAGTATCAACCGAAGGAGATGGAAAATTAGCCTCAAGGTTCACACCAGATAGAAATAGATTTAGAGTTGGATTACATTTAGCCATGTTACAATGTGAAACCAAATCAAGAACATAATTGGATTATGTAATAGTGATCCTAGAGTCAGATTAAAATTTTTCAATCTTGAGGAAGTAATGCAATAAGCCCAAGTTAGCCATTGAGATCTTTTCAAATAAAAAAATTCACTATTGTGATGGTGGATGAATAAATCCCTGTGATCAATAATTTATCCAAACAAATGACCATAATCAATAGGAATCATTCTGCTACAAGATGTAGATATTCATATCAGAGTTGCATCTGGTGAACCCAACTAAACAAAGAAAGAAGTCCATCTTGGCATGTGAAGATCTAGGAGCTTGTTTGAGGTCATAGATATATATCTAAAATTTTCAAGATAAGGATAAATCTTATACAAATCCTTGTGGTTACTACATATATATTTCCTTTTTAAGCTCATCCTAAAGAAAGACACTCTTCACATCTATTTGTTTAACATCTCAATGATGTGCTATGACAATGGTAAGAGTGAGTCAGATTGAGTTTATTTTAGTAACTAGGTAAAATATCTTAGTATAGTCAGTACTAGGTACCTGAGAAAAACCCTTTAATACCAAATGTGCTTTAAAATTGTCTACAAACCCATCTTCAACATTTTTTTGTGTGGATCCACCTACATCAAACAAGTTTTATTCTTTTAAGAAGGACGAAATCCCAAGTGTGTTTCCTCAATAAGGAATTATATTCATTTTCCATATTAGCATCCAACTTATAAGTGCTTGATGCCTCATGAAATGATTATGGATCAAAATTAGAGGTAATGAAAACATGTGGGGCATTATCTAACAATGAATGAGTTTGTCTATTGTCTAATGGATCTACAACCCATTGGGAAGTATTTTATAGTGTCTATCTAGTCAAAGGAGGATCATTTCTCTGAGAGATATGAGGAGGTTCCTCATCCTCTGAGAGTTAAGAGGAGGTGAGTCCTTATCACTACTCTCATCATAAAAAATAAAAGAAGAATTTGTGTCATTATTAAGCTACTCAAGTAAGTCTAAATCATCAAAAATGTCATCAAATCCCATTGAATACAAGGAATGGGAGACATTTTGAGTGTGGATTCATAAGGAACCTATTCAAAATGAATACTCCTCTCAAGGAAGAAGTCAAGAATTGTGGAATTGATAATCTTGTATCCCTTAACACCCTTAGGGCATCTAACGAATATTCAATAATGAATATGAGGTTCAATTGCCTTAAATTTCTTCCTAGAATGTCGGCCATAGTAGGGGATCCAAAAGCTTCCTTGTGGGTTTATAACTACTTGAAGATTAAAAAGGAAGGACTACCTATAATTATTTATGAGGAATTCAATTCTAAATATAATAAGGATAGTTGATGGCATTAGCCCAATATTGAGATTCAAGGGACTTGGAGTGTAGCCTATAGTTTTCCATTTACGTCATGAACATATTCTTGTTATCTACAACACCATTCTGCTAAGGGATATATGGGACTATGTATTGGAGTTCAATCTCCTTTATAGTGCATAATTGTTTGAAATAGTTATTGACATACATTATTTGTGTGTAAAATATTAATGGCTTTACCTGACTATTTTTCTACAAGTGCCTTGAAGTCTTGAAAATGATCAAAAACATAAGATATCTACCTAATAAAGTACACCCAAGTATAAATTTAAATGGCATCGATGAAGGTAAGCATGTATTTAGTCATGTTGAATGAAAGAGTTAGAAATAGTTCGGTAATGCCATTGTGAACTAGATCCAATATCTGTATAGCTCTCCAAGATTTTATTTTATTGTACTTCTCCTCAATATGCTTACCAAGTATGTAACCTTGTCAAACTTTGTTAAAATATGAACATGTGGAAACCCTGAAACCATGTCATGGTGAGTGAGTTGTCCTAGGTAATGATAGTTGAGATGGACAAATTATTCATGCCATAATTTAATCACCCCATTTGTATAAGTGAGCAGTGTAGTATAGGGTTGATCAAGAGAAAAATGTGATAAAATATACAATCATGAATGGTGATCTCCTTTCCCAAATGCAACTATGAAGTCATTATTTTCTTCTTGATAACCATTAAATTTGGCATGAATTAAACATTCTTTCCCAAAATAATGTGAATAATCTGATAAACAGATAGGGTAATGGTGGACAAAGATGAAACATGTAAATCATGATGAAATGTCTCATCATTCACTTCAATAGATCCACTCCCACTAACTTATGTGAAGGTATTGTCACCCAAAAATATGGAAGGCATAGACCAAGGTTCTAAATATGATAAAAAGTTATGAGATGAAGTCACATGGTGAGATGCACCAGAGTTAATTACCCATGTATAAGCCTAGGATGCAATAATAATATGAACTTTACTCTTATCTTTACTCTTTTTACTATCTTTATCTTTAGATTATTCTTGTGCTAATGAACTCTAACTAGATGAATTAGGGACACTGATATTGTGCTGATAAAACATCTTAGTTAGTTGGTCAATACAATTCATCATGTACTTGGTTTCATTATGTGCATATTTACTACAATAGGTACATGTGAGTCACTCTTTATATATTTTCCCACCTGAGGAAGAGGACTATTTTGATGTTTTGGATTTAACATCAAAATTTTAACCCTTTCTTTGTTTTGGGTCCTTATTATTATGTTTTTCTCTTTGCTACTAGAAGTTTTCTATTTTTCATGATTCACAATTAAGGCATGTGATTTAAAATATTTTAGTGTACCCATTTAAATAAGTTTTCCTTTCTCCCAAGTTAAGTCAACAATGAAATCATCCAAGGGTGACATAGTCCATGTAGCTCAAAGGGCATAGTTAGTGGCGTAGAAGGTAAAAATAAAGACATAATAGTCTAAACCCAATTTTTAATGGATGGAAAGGATTAATTGATCATCATTGTTTTTCAAAAATTCATGTTTTTAATTGTAAGCTAATTTATTTGAACTTTGTGAAGAAGTCATGTAAATTATTAAAGTTATATGGGCTCAAACTGATGAGCTCATTCTCTATCTCATGATCTCTTATTATGTCCTACTTCTCCAAGTTTTTTTAAATGTGGTCTAGACTTCATTAGAAATAATTTCAAATTAAATATGAAAGAGTAGATCAAAATATATAGACAGGCATAGTAGACCATAGGTTTCATATTTTATGTTATACCACTTTACTTTCTTTGCATCAAATGTTGGTTCATTTTCTGTACCTATCATGATTTGGTATAGAATTTTTCCCCTTAAGAATATTTGAACATAGGTTTTTCACTCGTGATAGTTGAATGGTGTAAAAAGTGGAATAAAACTTTGATTCATGGTGTATAAATGATGTATGTGTTGAACTAAATATATTATAAAGATACTGATTTAAACCCCAATAAATCTATAGAAGTTCAAATTTACAAGGATCAATAATATTACCAACATGTATAGCTTAAAAAAATTACAAGTTTGAAAAATGATGCATGAAAATGTGCTATAGGCTGAAAGGTATGAAAGTTTGATAATTGCTTGCTCACCAAAAAAAACTCTCCACTTTGCATAATTATTTTTTTGTGTGCAAATAATTTTGCCCAACTTTATGAGGAAATTTTAAGCTTTATTTGGGTTTGTTATCACATTGGGATTAAATTATCATATGACCAAAATATAAGGTCTAGGATAAACACCCCCTCTTGATTGAGTTGATTGACGTGGAATAATGTCACCCCAAAAATACCTCCACTTTTATAACAAATAGTGCTGCAATAAACGATCTTAAATTTGAAAATTGTCAAGATGTCATGGGCATGTGTGGGTATGAGGAGACATGTGGTCATAAAAATTAATGTGTGTACATGCATGGATCTAGAGGATGCATAGATGAAGGTGGTGAGACATGATGCATGGGTGCAAAATGACATGGACAGATGCAATGAGTTGGTGTAATGTAATGTGACATAATAAGTGGGCATTACAAGACTCTTTGGGTTAGCACGATAGGACATGTCAATGTAGCTCAAATCATTATGGCTCATGGGGATGCATATGTATGAGTTATGATAATGTTTCTTGTAAGGACATAGAGGCATGGTTAACATTGGTATGTCTTACAGGGATGTCATGACACAGATTGTGGGGGTACAATGATGTAGCTTGTATGGGTGAAAATCATGAGAATGCACTTGGGCATGGGTTGGATGCAAGGGTGAATAAATTTTTTAGTTTTTAGAAGTCATTAAACTGGCACAAGTGGTGAAAACTTAGCAAGGAAAGCCATAGATATTGACAAAAAAATTACAATTTTTTTTAAAACTGTAAAGACCCATTTGGTATTTTAGAAAACCTACAAAAAACTAGAAATATTTTTCCACTTCATCTACTAGATGGTAAAAAATATATAGATTTAAAAAACCAATCTTCAAAGTCTTTAAAAATGGTTAAAAATGACTGTCATAAAATTAGGTCGTGTTTACATCCAGTCCTAGGGTTTTGATACCTTATGTATTCAGTGATGCTATTTTTTAATTCAAAGACTCCTATTGTATAGATCTATACAAATTTTATAGAAATCCAAACAAACGCTTGAAAATTGAAATCAATGAAAAATACTTGAATAAGCTAGAAGTGTAGATCTCACAATAGAGACTATGACACTTAACTTTCAGAAAAACTTTGATACTATGTCAAAGTGGGTCACAATTGAAGATCGGTCTAGATAGAATCAAATACAAAGAGTTTTACTTATATGGAATAGTGAAATGTAAAAAACAACTAAAATGAAAGAAACTTATCATCACATTAAATAAATTATATTAATCATAAATTTTTTAAGAATATAAATTATATATGTAAAAAATAAACATATCATGATGTCCTCATAAATACCAAATTTTATTTCAAAATGATCTAAAAATACACCTAAATAAACTAACTAGACATGTTAAAAAAACTATTAAATAAAATAAAAATATACACCAACAATTACCTTATAATATATTTCACACTATATTATCAGTGTTCTTTTAAAAAATTTAAACTCTGAATCGCTCCCTTTCCTACTATTTTGCTTGATCTAACACCGATACTAATCGAATTTCCACAACTACAATCTACGTGTCTTTTTCAGGTCCTTGTCCAAAAAATAGAGCATTACCCCTGATACTATTTATTTAGCTCTTTGTGGCAAATTCATTGAAAAATATTCAAATGAGTGGGAATTTACATTAGAAATTGGAAAGTTTTGAATTTGAAATTGGAAATGCAGAATGTTGAGCTGAGATCTTTTTGTGTCTTCTACCATTCAAACCTCGATAATACCACCTTCAAAATAATCTCCAATTGTTGAAGATCAACAATCACTTCCAAGGCTTGAATTAATGACCAACATGGATCGTATTATTAACGTAATATTCCAAAATTCAATTATTTTATTTATTTGTAGGAAGATTTGTAATAAGTTACCTATTACCTATTACCGATGTTATTCAAATGGTACAATTATTTACTGCCATTATGGATTGTTTGGAGATTGGTATTGTGATTATTGTCGAGTGTGTTTAAATAAAGCAAAACATGTTTTATTTGTATCTCTCATCTTGATATTATTAAGATAGTTTTATTTATTTTCTTAATAAAATTATTACAACTATTAATGATTTTATTTTGGAGATTAGATTTGAAGATTAATATTTAATTATTTTTCAATAAATTAAAACTGATGTCACTATAATTCTCATTAATTAAGTTAATTTAAATTATACAAAATTATAAAAGTTAAGACACATCACTCATAATATGTAAGAATAAATTTTTGAAAACAATTTTCTCATGTTTAGACTCTAGAGCGAGAGAGCAATTACTTTTCCAACAACTTCATTGGTCAACAATTGCATGTAATTAGTGATTTGTATGTTTTAATTTAGAATAACAACTTATTAATTGAGTTTCACAATCTTTTTTTTAATTTAGTATTAGTTTTTTCATTATTAAAAATATAATGAAAAGATATGTATTTTTTTGATCTACAAATAATTATAATTATAATTTAAATTTACAATATTCCATATTTTAAAATTTTAACCATTTTTTTATCAATTAAAATAATTTTGTTTTATAATATTAATATTTGAATACAAAAACCATAATTTATTATTTTGAATTTATATATTATTTACTTAATGCTCTTATTAGTACTATAAGTTATTATAGAAACACAAATTAAATTAGTAGAAACATATAAACCAATTAAAATTACACACACACACACACACAAATTATTAATTTAATATATTTAGAAAAAATTGATGCATATTTGACCTCTTTTTCCAACCACAGATATTAGAGCTTTATGTCTTTAGGGATAGTTAAACATGGTAGCCAATTAAAAAAGTTCATGGCAACAATCTTCAACATTTGAGGGAAAGAACTATGATGTATAGTGCATCAAGATAAATATAATATTTTACTCACAAGAGGTATGTGAACTTGTATAGGCTGAATACACAAAAGTTACAAATAAAGCAATATTAAATACTCTCACTCAAGCACAAAGAAATACATTGAAAGATAATATAAACAAGGATGCCAAGGTTCTTAACTACATCCAAATGGCATTGGTTTCTTTAGTCTTTCCAAAGATAGAAAAATCTACCCTTTCCAAACAAGTTTGAGAAATTTTACAAAATAGATATCAAGGTAGTAAGAAGGTCGAGTTGGTCAAGTTGCAAAGATATTGATAAGGAACTTAGAGACTCTGTAGATAAGAGAAAATGAGTCAATAAATGACTAATTCACAAGGATACTGAGCATAGTAATCAAATTAAGACAAATGGAGATGCTCTTCAAGATCATAGAATCATTGAGAAGGTGTTGAGGAGCCTTCCAATGATATTTGATTCTATAATGGTTAAAATTGAAGAGTCTAAAGACTTAAGACAAATGGTGGTTGATCAACAAATAGGTTCCTTGCAAACCCATGAACAAAGGTTGAATATGTTAGCCACCTCCTCCAATAAACAAGGCTTCAAGACAAACATGAATGTGAGATGTAAGAGGGAGGGGACCAAACAATAGATGTAGAGGAAAAATGTGCAGTAGTCAAGCTGGGAGACACATATCATCAAGAATCACATGGAAGAGGATTATGAAGGAAAATAAACAATTGAAAGGGTGGTTCTACATAAAGGTATGATATGCCTAATGTAAAATGGTATTATCAAAAGAAGTATAGACACTATACTAGTGAGTGTATAAAGAAGAGTATTATTATAATAGGAAAAATACAAACTTCTACAAGACACAAGATGTTGAATGTAACATAAGCAGGATTGGTGGAAACTTGTTTAAAACATGAATATAGCTAATCAATATAGTAGAGATGGATAGTGGTCGTAACAACCATATGAGTGGGAATAAATATATGTTTAATAACATAGATGAATCAATATAATTAGAAGTGAATATGAGAAACAATGTGAAATTCACCATCATGGGAAAAGACATCATTTCTATCCACACCAAGGAAGGTGATAAGAGACACATTCAAGATGTTTACTATATGTTTGTATTGAAGTAAAATGTAGTTATCATTCAAAAAAAATTCCAAAAAGGGCATAAGGTTAGATTTTAAGATAGAGAGTGAATAATTTATGATATAATTGGATGCAATAGGCATATTTCAGCAATTAAGATGACAAGTAATAACAAATTTCCCTTGAAGATGCAAAGTGAATCAGTAGCATATTTCAAAACAATGGTTTTGGACAACTCTACCCTTTGGTACCTTAGGTATGGTGATTTAACTTTTGGTAGGGTGATCATTATTCACAAGAAACAAATGGTGAGAGGCTTGCCTCCAATAGAATAACCAAACAAAGTGTATGAAGGCTACATATTGAGGAAGCAACAAAGGAGTATCTTTATTGACGGTATGTCTTAGAGAGTAAAATCTCCATATGAGTTGATACATTCACATTTTTGTGGTTTTATGAAGATTCCCTCATTATGTAATAATGTTTATTTCATGACATTCATATATGAATTCATCATAGATATAAGGGTCTATTTTTTTGAATATCAAATCAAAGGCATTTGAATCCTTTAAGCAATTCAATGCCATAGTTGAGAATCAGAGTGGCTATTACACAAATATTTTAATAACTAATAGAGAGGGAGAATACACATCAAATCAATTTATGTATTTTTACAAGGCTAATGGCATCAACAGTTAATTTATGATGAGTTATACATGGCATCAAAATGGTGTAGCCGAGAGGAAGAATCGAACCATCCAAGATATGGAAAGAAGTATAATGAAGGCTAAAGGTTTGTCTAATGAGTTTTGGGGTAAAGCTGAAACAACATTAGCATATTTTCTCAATATATGCCCCACTAATAGTGCTAGAGATATAATCCTTCAAGAAGCATGGAGCAAATAGAATCCTAGTATTGAACATACAATAATTGTTGGATGTGTGACATATACACATGTGCCCAAACAAATAAGATCAAAGTGGGATATAAAAATAGAGAAATGCATTTTTATTGGTTATAGTGAGCAATCAAAGGCTTATAGGTTGTGCATTCCAATCAGTAAGGAGATAATAATCATCTGATATGTTCAATTGATTAAGGATGAAGCATGGGATAATAGACAAGAGCAACATTAAGCGCAAATATGGGCTAGTGGAACCTTTCTTGAAATTGAACCATCAAGTGCTACATTCACTCATACACTAAATTGGAGCCCTATTTCATAAGGAGTTGATTCATCTAGTGGAAACAACCAATAAGGAGCTCAAGGAGCATTTCATGAGAAAACATTATCATCTTCCAATTGAAGTTAACACTTATCAAAAGTAAGGGTCTTTCAAGAAATCTAGGAGAAATTAAGGTATGAAGAGAATGAATTTGAAACAATGATTTTTTCTATTTTTTTAGCAGTTACTCATATATATTTTAAATATGCAATTAAGGACATCAAGTGGTGAGAATTAATAGATTAATAAATTCACATAATATATAAAAATCAGACATGGGAACTATGAGATCTTCCAACAAAAAATGAGGTCATAGTTCTGAAGTGGGTTTACAAAATTAAAACCACTCACATATTTAAGATTGAGAGACACAAGGGAAGAATTATTGTCAAATTTTATAAGAAAAGACCTTGATGTGATTAAAATGTGATGTTTTCCCCTGTATCAAAGATAAAAATGTTGAGAACAATCATGGCCATAACTGTTTAACATAATTTATTGAATGGGGTGTAAGAAGAAGAGGTTTATGTGGGAAATCCACCTAGTTATGTGAATATCAATCATGATAACAAGGTATATAGGATGATCAATTCATTGTATAGGGTAGAATAAACACCAAGGCCAAGGTACAACTGAATATATTTATTTGTTGAGCAATGACTTTATAAAAATTGGTAGTGATCCCACTCTCTACATTGAGATGAGAAAAGAATGTATTTTTATTATTGTTTTATATGTGGATGATTTAATATTCATCAAGAATGTAAATGAGTCCATAGAATATTTCAAATCAGAGATGAGTAAGCAGTTTGAGATGATTGATTTAGGTTTGTTGAATTAATTTTATGGCATAGAATTTAAGTAAATGAATGAAGGTATATTTATCTAAAAAAAAAAGTATGAAAAATATATCTTGGATAGGTTTAGGATGTTGGGAAACAAACTAGTATCAACACCAATTGAAACAAATTTGAAACTACACAAGGAAGATTGCAGTAGCAATGCAGATCCCACATGATACAAGAGTTTTAAGGGAAATCTTATGTATTTGAATACAATTATATTGGATATCATGTATGGAGTCAATATCATCTCTAAATTCATGGATAAACTGATAGAAACACATTGGCAAGTAGGTAAAAGGTTCTTGAGGTGCATTAATTGAGCAAGAAGATATAGATTTTTGTATGCAGTAATAGTTAAATTTTAGTTAGTTAGCTACATGAATAGTGATTGAGCTAGTGGCATTGATAATATAAAGAGCACACTGTGACATGTGTTTTATCTTAGGTGAGCTACCATTTCTTAGACATTAAAAAAATAACTAATAGTCTCAATTTTTTGACTAAAACTAAGTATTAACAAGAAATTTAAACATAAATTCAGTATCATGTTAGGTGATATGGTCAAAAGAATCCTATAAGATTTATATGGGGAGTATAAATGAGCTTCAACTATCTTTTGTGATAATATATCCTCCTTTGAATAGTCAGAGAAACTTGTATTTAGTAGTAGAATCAAACATATTGCAATCAGATATCATTTTCTTAGAGAAATATTTGAAAAAGTCTGATAAAACTTAAATTTTAAAAGTTTTGGTAGTAGTTCACTAACATTTTCACTAAGCCTCTAGCAAAAAAAATCTTTGTGCATTTAAGAGAGAGATCCAGAGTCATTGATGCAACATAACTAACTCTAGAGGCTCATATTATGGCTCCATATATCCACAAGATGGATCCAAAGATGCAAAAGATGGCTATGGAGATCACTAGTCTGGATCTAGAGATAAATAAGGTCGCTATGGAGATGCACATTCTGGATCAATTTTTTTTGGATCCAACCACTTAAACTAAAATGAAACCTGCAATATTTTTTTTGTCAAGAATCATTCTATAGATCATATAAAGAAATTCAAAATTAAAAGGGAGTGTTAAAATATTGTAATATTTCCCCTCTATCTACCCTATCAGTTTTTGTCTTAACTCTAAAAAACTATAGCAGGTATTTTAACTCAGCAAACAATATTTGTTGCACAATTGTTTAAATTTTTAATGTCTAGTGAACCATTTGGAATGGAGGGATGTGTTGTGGTAGATGAGGAAGTTTTTTGTTAACCTTTAGACAAATAGAATGAGACAAGAAGATGATGTAAGTCAGATAAAAATAATATAGAAACAAAAAATTGTAAAAGTAAGAGAGAATATATAATAGAAAAAGTAGAGTAGAGGAATGTGTCAGAGACATTAGTCTATAATAAGCAGAGAAGAAAATAGATAGAAATCTGAATAATGAATTTGAACATCAACAACCTATGTGAGACCAACATTAGAGAATGAAATAGAAAAATTATAAGTCAATACAATATTTTAAAATAGTAGAGGAATAGAATAGAGGGAAAAAAAAAATAATAGATGTTTTGTAAATGTGGTTGAAACAAATGTAGTTGTAAAAATTAATATAAATGTATAATTAGTTTTTACTATTTTTAAAAATCAATTTAATATATTCACATGTGTGTTTTTAGTTTCTCTCTCTCCCATGTTTTTAGCATTTCAAGCCTGCTAGTCTGAGTCTTTTTATGTCTCACACTGGGGGATCTGGAGATTATCCAGAGCCAACTAATTAAGTGTATGATTTTTAATTTTCTCCCTTTAATTTTTAATATTGCAAATTTGACCTCTTTAGCCAACACAAATTATTATAAGACTGAGCCATCATGGGAAGACTGAAATATTATATAGAGCTGGTAGAGATGGTATATTAACTAACCATTCCCTAAAACATTAAGAATCATAATAGGGCTATTGGAAATTGTAATTTCTTCCCATTTTATTTTTAGTATTTTGTTTGTATTATTTTT
Organism: Torreya grandis; assembly: GCA_037957365.1. Classification (NCBI taxonomy): domain Eukaryota; kingdom Viridiplantae; phylum Streptophyta; class Pinopsida; order Cupressales; family Taxaceae; genus Torreya; species Torreya grandis. Next base: position 4,663,224 of record JARHVA010000399.1, read on the forward strand.
TTTTCATTAGTTGTATTGTTTTAGATGCCATTAGAATATGTCTAAGAATAGAAATTTTGTTGTACTAAAATCTGCCAAAGACCTCTTTATAGAGGCACAAATGTAACCAAGAAAAGACATCAATTGAATCGTAGCTATAGCTATTAATGTAATAGCATTTATTCTCTATTTTATTTGTTTGATTCTATAGATTGGTATCAGAGCCAAAGGCATTGGTCTATAGAAGAGCTAAAGGCCATAAGCTTTGGTTGAGAACTTGGGAGTAACACCAGTTAACAAAAGAGGTTGTAGATCGTGGCAAAGGAGAGATCCTTGAATCTGGTGATAACATATAAGACAAAAGAGATCACTATTTTTTAAGAGGAAAAAGTGTAGTTTGCATGCAGCTCCTTCTGAATGCCATAGCATTCAAGCTATAGTTTTGTTTTATAAATGCTATATTTTTTTAAATGCTATAGAATTTGTATTTGTAGCTTCATCCTATAACTACCAAATCTAGTATATACCTAAAGAAGAAAATTGAGAAGCACTACTAGCTAAAGGTAGATCACAAAGGAAGCATGGAGATCTTAATCGTGTTCACTCTGAACATTGATAGTAGGATGTGCTAAAGGGAGAGATTTGTGGGAGAGATCATTGTTTATAGCTAGAAGAGCATTCATCCAAGAATTCATCAAAGAAATTAAGTATTTGAGATACAATATATATTTTGCAAAAACATATTTATTTCAGATCTATCCAAAAAAAAAAGAAGAGGATAGATCAATAATATGGCCAAATGAAATGGTAAAAGTTGGCAACATCTGCCTAAATTTGATGGACAAAATTATGATGTATGGGCTGAGAAAATGAGGATGATCTTAGTGGCGAATGATATATGGGAATGTGTCATCACCAATTTCATAGATGTGTTTGATCAAGTCCTTATAATGCATTGACAAATACCTCGAAGACATAGTTGAAGGAGAATTGAAGGAAGGATGCAAAAGTATTGAATTTGATAAGGATGGAAATGGCTGAAGCCATATATATGAGAATTGTAGCAATAAATTATGCAAAGGATGTATGGGAGATTCTTCAAAATTCCTATTGAGACAAAGATAAGGTACGATTAGTGAAACTTCAAATGCTTAGAAGAGAAATTGAAACATTGCAAATGAATAAAAATGAGTCTATTTTTGAGTTTCATACTAGGATCTCTAGCTTGACAAATCAAGTAAGAGTAAATAGTGAAATAATATATGATCAAACAATCATTGAAAAGATTCTTAGGAGTTTTACTATGAGATATTATCCAATTATCATAGTTATTGAAGAGGCCAAAGACCTCTCAAGGATGATAGTTGATGAATTGATGAGCATTGGTTGAATAGATCTAGACATTCTTTTCTAGAGCAAGCCTTCAAGGCTCATTCTAATTTCAAAGGCAAGGGAGAGGAAGAGAATATAGAGGTAGAAGCTTCAGAGGTAGAGGAAGAGGAAGGAGCCACTATGTTAGATCAAGCTTAGACATTTAGGAAGGAGCCAAGAGCTCCCAATCAAATTTCTAAGACTAGAAAAAGAGTATTACTTCAAATCAAAGGTATGATAAAAGTAATATTCAGTGTTATTATTATCATAAGTATGGTCAATTTTCTAGTGAATGTAGAAAGAAGAAATAAAAACAATCAAGATAAAATGCACATTTAGCCATTGAGAATGTAGGTGAACCTAAAAATTTGCCAAACATGTTCATTGTATGCAATGTTGCTGAGTAGAGCAGCGCTGAGGTATGGTATTTGGATAGTGCATGTAGTAACCACATGAATGGTAATGAGAATCTATTTTCCTCTATTGATAAGACTATTCATTCAGATATTAAGATGGGAAATAATGAAAGAGTTCCTATTGTTGGCAAAGGAACTGTTATTATCTACACTAAGCAAGGTGAGAAGAGAATAATCCATGATGTTTATTATGCTCCAAATTTGAAGCATAATCTACTAAGAATTGGACAATTGGTCCAAAAGGGATATAGAGTTTTGATGGAGAATGGAGAATGCAAAATCTTTGACAAGGAAGGAAGGAAGCAAGAACATTATATCTATGGTTCAGATGACAAGAACCAATGTCTTCTCTCAAGATGTAGATTAATCCTCTTAGGAGTAGAATAGTACTACACCAAGTAGCTTTCAGGACAGTCATAAAAGACACATCCAAACTTTGAAATTTGTTGTATGGACATTTAAGTTTTTTTGTATTAGATATTTTATCTAAGAGGAATATGGTTATAGGTCTACCAGAGATTGTAGAACCTAAAAGAAAATGTGACTCATGTATACTAGGGAAACAACATAGACAACCTTTTCAATCAGGAATGTCTAGAAGGGCAAAATCACCTTTCGAATTGGTGCACTCAGATTTGTGTGGCCTAATGAAAAATCTCACCCACTTTAAGAATGCTTATTTCCTAACTTTCATAAATGATTATAGTAGGAAAATTTGGGTTTATTTCCTAAAGAATAAGTCTCAGACTTTTGAGAAGTTCAAATGGTTTAAGGCATTGGTTGAAAAATAGAATGAATATTTCATCAAGGCCCTAAGGTCAGATAGAGGCGAGAGTATGTTTCTAATAAATTCCTAAATTTTTACAAGAATGAAGCAATTGAAAAGTAGTTCATAGCTAGATACACTTCGTAGTAAGATGGAGTAGTAGAAAGGAAAAATAGGACCATCCAAGAGATAGCTGGAAGCATGTTGAAAGCCAAGGGACTTTCAAAAGAATATTGGGGTGAAGTTATGGCAATAGCAGTGTATTTGTTGAACAGGTGTCCCACAAAGGATATTTGAAACAAAAATCTACAAGAAGCATGGACAAATAGAAGGCTAGTATTGAGCATCTAAGAATATTTGGGTATGTGGCATATGCACATGTGCCAAAGGAAAAGAGGTATAAATTTAATTATAAAAGAGGAGAGTGTATCTTCATTGGATATTGTGAAGATACTAAAGCACACAAATTATACAACCCTATTACAAAGAAGGTTATGATTAGCAGGGATGTCAAATTCATTGAATATGAATCATGGGATGGCACCATTGACAATACATTAGGTATCTCAGAATCCATACTCATAGATAATGGAAATGAAGATGTTCAAATTGAACAAGTCACATATCAACAAGGTGAATAATCAACAACACCTCCATCACCTTCAAAAAATGCTCCTTAATCAAGCAACTCTAGTAGCAATTCAGATTCAACTCTTGCTTCTCTTATGCCTAGAAAGACAAGAAGCTTGAGGGAGATATATGATGACTCAAGGTATGATGATGAAAACTTGAATTTTTATTTATTTTCTCTAGATGAACCTACATGTTTTGAAGAAGCAGTAAAATAAAAAAAATGGTGTAAAGCCATGCATGAGGAAATAGAATCAATAGAAAGAAAAAAGACATGGGAGGTAGCTGATTTACCTAAGGGTAAATAAGTGATTGGATTGAAGTGGGTCTACAAGGCCAAGAGTGCATCAAAAGGTAAAATTAATAGGTACAAAGCAAGGTTGGTTGTTAAGGGATATAAATAATAAGCTAGTAAAGACTATGATGAGACTTATGCTCCTATTGCAAGAATGGAAATCATGTGGGTTGTATTAGCAATAGTTGCCCATCACAAATGGAAGGTATATCAAATGGATGTGAAATATGCCTTCCTAAATGGAGTACTCATAGAAGAAGTCTATGTTGATCAACCACCTGGATATGAAGTACCAAGAAAATAAAACAAGGTGTATAGGTTCAAAAAAGCACTCTATGGGCTTAAGCAAGCACCAAGGACATGGTATAGTAGAATTGATGCATACTTCACTATTAATGGTTTTAACAAAAGTAGTAGTGAGCCCACACTATACATCAAGGAGAGCCATGGTAAGATTTTGATTAATGTGTTATATGTAGATGATTGAATCTTCACAGAAAATGATGATGCTTTTATTAGTGAGTTCAAAGAAGCAATGAAGAGGGCATTTGAAATGATAGACTTGGGTCTGTTAAGGTATTTTATTTTTATATAAGTATAATAGATGGATCATGGCATATTCAACTCTCAGTCAAAGTATGCTTCACAAATCTTGAAGAGGTTCAAAATGTTGAACAACAACCCTGCACCAACACCAACCACTACAGGTCTCAAGTTAAGTAAGGAAGATTGTAGTAATGAGGTAAATTCAACCTTATATAAGAGCATGGTAGGTAACCTCATGTATTTGACAACATCTAGGCCTGATATAGTGTATGCAATAAATTTGATTTGTAGATTTATGGAAACACCTAAGTATACACATTGACACGCAAGTAAGAGAATTCTAAGATATGTCAATGCAACTAAGAACTATGGCATTCTTTATACAACATCAAGTGATTTTGATCTAGTTGGCTACATAGATAGCAATTGGGCAGGTAGTGTAGATGACAGGGAAAGCACATATGGTTATGTGTTTCACATGGGTTCAGGAGCCATTTCTTGGACATCCAAAAGGAAACCCATAGTTTCTCTTTCCACAACAGACGCTGAATACATTGTAGCAAATGCAATAGTATGTCAAGTAATTTGGCTAAGGAGAGTCTTAGTAGATTTGAAGAAGAAACAAACAGATGGTACAGTCATATTTTGTGATAACATGTCTTCAATAACATTGATGAAGAATCTAGTGTTCCATGGATGAAGCAAGCACATATAGAGTCATTATCACTTCATAAGAGAATTGATTGAAAATGATGAAATCAAATTGGTATTCTTCAGATCTATTAGCAAACATATTCACGAAGGCACTAGCGAAGGAGACCTTCGAGCATTTGAGACATAATTTAGGAGTGATAGATGTTCTAATAACTAATGGAATAAATTAAAGGGGAGTATTGGAATTTATAATTTCTTCCCATTCTATTTTTAGTATTTTGTTTGTATTATTTTTTGTTCATCAATTGTATTGTTCTAGATGCCATTAGAATATGTTTAAGAATAGAAATTTTGTTGTATAGAAATCTGCCAAAAACCTCTTTATAGAGGCACGAATGTAACCAAGAAAAGACATCAATTGAATTGCAGCTGTAGGTGTTAATGCAGCAGCATTTTCTTCTCTGTTTTATTAGGAGCCAGCCAATTACGTGTATGAGTTTTACTTTTCTCCCTTTAATTTTTAATATTGCAAATTTGACGTCTTTAGCCAACACAAATTATCATAAGACTGAGCCATCATGGGCAGACTGAAATATTGTATAGAGTTGGTATATTAACTAACCATTCCCTACAGCATTAAGAACCATAATAGGGTCATGTTCTCAATTTTAAATGTTAAATTTATGGTATTTTGTTTAAAAACCAAATATTCTGCATCTACAACGAAACAGCCAAACTAGGTCAGTGATGCTTGTTATTTTACAACCTTCAACATGTGATGGAGCAGATTGACTAAATCTTAGGAATATACCACACCATGTGAATCCGCTAATAATCACAAATAAAATATTTAAAAAATTAATGACTCAAAATACAGCTTTTTATAGCATGATATTAACTTAAAATCTAGTTACCTCTGTGAACAAGTAGCTCTTGGAATAAAACAATCACTATTTGACTAAGCTTGTAGGTCTGATTTTTTATTCAGCTATTTCTTGACAATTTTTCATGCTTTATAGGTGTTTAAATTTTTAATTTCATAGTGCCTTCTCATGTATTCCTAGAATCAAGATAAATGTAAAAGTAACCTCCCCAAAAAATTAATTATTATTTTTTAATACAAATGTAGCTATAAGCTATATTATAATATAGAGGCAATGTTGAATAGATAACCATAATTAATATTCACTAGTTAACACCCTGCCGTATAAATTGACTAGTTGATACCGTGATATGTATTTGGAGGTCTTAGTATTTTGTTAAATTGTGTTTTTATGATTTATATGCACTAGTTTATACCCTTGTTGTGCGGGCCTATATTTTGTTAAACATATTTTTTCTTCAACTATGTTACATTTCTATTATGACTATGGCGTGAATTTTCAATTGTTCAAATGTATAAAGATTGTAACCTCAAAACTTTCATGTCATACTTCTCAAACCTATATTATAATCAGTTTTCAAGGTGGATATCAACACAAAATAAGGTTGAAACAATGGTGTTAGCAGATGAGGTCATATGATACATTTGGTTTAGACATGAAGGTTACAATTATAGCTTAAAATTAATGGCTTATTTTATTTATTATGATTTTTTTATAGTAATTATTTAAAAAATATTATCTTTTAAATATTAATATATTTTATTATAGAAAATGTATACAATTTTTTTTTATGACTTTAATGATTTGTTTAAATTTTTACCTTAGATCTAATATAATTTATTTAAAATTTTGATTATATCTTATGATGAAAAATATAAATATAACGACACAAATCCTTCCTCTCCAAAGTCAGATTCTCAATTTCAAGTAAATAGAGAGAATGTGGCTTTGTTATTAGTTATTTGTGTTCTATTCATTTAATATTTTTTTGTATATTATTATTAATAGAATTCTTCATATGTTTTAGTAGGTCAAGCCAATAAGTTATTATAAATATTCAAATAATGTGTCTCATTTTATTATATAGACAATGTATTAAAATATGTTTTTAAACTCATACCACAGATAAATTTTGATGGTTAAAAATATTTACAAAATAATATTAGCAGGTTAATTAATTAATTTTAAAATTATAGAGACGTGATTATATAAAGTTTAAAGGTGTATTTTAGTTGTCAAAATGTATTAGTGCAAATGTACACTTAAAAATAATCATGACCTTATCCAAAAATTAAAATATGAATAGAGAAGTCTATTAAGAATAAGGTTCTTTTTTTATAACTAAGAGAGGAAATGATAGTTCTAAAAAATGATAAATAGAAAAAAAATGATTTGATATTGTGCTTGCCTTGTCTTGATCTTTAATAATGTTGCTTAGTTATCCATGCTTCTATCTTATCAATTAGAAAACAAAATTTTTATTCTTAATTTAAACTGGAAACAATTTATTAAACAAAAAGCAAAATAATCTAGGTGTTTTAGGTTCTCTATTAAGGATAAATTGGGTCTTAAGAACAATCTACTAATATGGTTTCTATAAAATAATTATTATAAAAATTAAATTGCATCATCAAAAATAAATCTAATAGTTCATGCAAAGCTCTAGTGACATGTAGTGTGTATCTTTACTCTTTCCATTAATTATTTTTAGATGATTATATAGTCTAATTATTTATTTCTCTCTATTATTCTTGTTATTTATCAATAAACTATCTATATAAATTATCAATTTTCTTATTCTTAAATGATTTATAATACATATGTATTTATTAAAAATGATAAGTTCAAATAATTACTTACACTGAAATTAACAACAAACTGGTGAAAAAATAATAAAGTGAGGATAAAGAAGACATGTACACATTAGGTAGAATGTATAACTTAGAAAAAATATGGCAACAAATGATTATCCTTATAGACCCATAAGTGTCATTGACACTCCAAACACTTGGCCAAATGTATGGATAATGAGCAAGAGAGTGGGATAGTTTGAGGGGGGTGATAGGAGACATGTGGACCATAAAAAGTAAACAAGGACATTAGTAACACTTAATTTGGACCAATAATAAATTAGTATAAACATTATAAAATCATATAATATAACAATTAACAAATATTTAGGGGCCATTTGTAGGTCATTAATTTTTATTGCACTTTGATGTGTGTATGATATATATTAAAGTAGAAAAATAAAACATGGTATGGATATAAAATACTTATACATATAATATTTTCACAATAAAATTTTATGCACCTAAGAAAAGACACACACACACACGCATGCACACACATATGGGTGAGATTCAAATGGTAATCATTTGTTCAAATTTTAAATATGGGAAAATAGGATACCTAATTCTAACTAGATAAATATGAGATTAACATGTGGAGCTATATACATCTAAATACAAACAAAGTCCTCAACTATGTTTTGAGTATGGTCATTAAACCCACATTTAAAAAAAATCCTTATCAAAATTCTAGATATATACTTGATTAAAAACCTCATGTGATCATTTCAAGAAACATTAACCATTTGTAGATAGATAAAATTAATATTAGAAATATGTAAATGTCAACTTTGATGAATTTTAACTCTTTTGTACACATTAAATTTTTGTTCACACTTTCTTTAATTTGTCTACCCACTAATTATCTTAACTAACCTAGTTTATCATGTAAAATATTTAGGATTGCCCTATTTTGTGTAATAAATATTCATAATCCTAAGAAGATTATTTTGATATTCTACATCATTTATTTCAATCCAAAAATAATACCAACAATAGTCATATGGTTGTAGTTTGGATAGATGTTTGGCTCTATTAGTAATGTCTAGGAAACTCCAACAACTACTTTTAATATTGGAACATCTCCATTAGGTGAGTCTAGACATTTATGTTGGGTTGGTCATAGAATAACATATCGAAGACCCATCTTTATTTACAAATCAATATTAATGTATACTTACTTGTTAACTTTATTACTCCATTGGAATCACATTGAGAAATCCATTATCAGAAAGGCATAGATAAATAAAAAACCCTAAAATAAGCAACCATATCTAGAAAAGTTAAAGTAAAAAATTCATTTGAAAGTTGTATGTTTTCAAGATTCAAAATCTAAACATTATATTGCATTATATCTTGATCATGATGGATTGCAAACACATGTACATAGAAGTACTACATGAAGTTTCAACCCATTTTGAAGTACTTGAGCATAGAAAAAACTTAATAACTTAGTGGGAAGTAGATGGGTCTATCCAACCCAAATTTATTTCCTATTTTTTAAAGGTCATCTTCTGTAGAAATTTAAATTAGGGTTTCAAGGTAAGGAAAATAAAACTCAAGGATCAATGAATACGGTCAAGGATGAGCACATATATTCAATTCATTTATAGGGGTAGGCATAATGATTTAAGGTGACATAGACCTCTAAAATAAAATATGAAAGCACCAAAATGACCTAGATTTTACTATTCACTAGAGGCATCTAAACTTCATTAGTAATGCCCACACAAATTTTGAGATTTTATTTCCTAATTGAAAAATCTATAATGGAGCATGACACTATTAACTACTATGGCTAGTGAATTAATTTGATTTGAAGTTAAGGAATTTTATGATACTGATCAATATTCTTGAAAGATTGTTGAGTTGTGTAGGAATCTATTAGTAGATGATACATGTACTATTCATGTTGAATATCTTATAGAGGATGGTTATATATTTAAAATAAAATAACTATGGATTACATTTGGGTTCTAAGAGAAAATATTATAAGAGAACTTCACAGTGACATTTTGGTTGGATATTTTGGTGAGGCTAAGACAATATCTTTGTTGTAGGAGGAGTGTTTTTGGACAAAGAGGAAGATACATATGAAAAGCTATATTTAAGATATGTTTAGATATGTATAATGTGTCAAGTGGCTAAACTCCATGTACAAAATATTACGCTATAAATGCCATTATCAATTCTAAGAGGATGATGAATAGATTTGAGTATAGATTTCATGTTGGGATTACCAAATAGATAAAGAGGTAATGATTCAAATGTTGTTGTTGTATACAAGTTTTCTAAGATGGTTCATTATATTACATGTAAGAAAAATATTGATGCCACTAGAGCTGTAAAACTTTTTAAAAATATCTTGTGAGATTGAATGGCGTTCAAAAAACTTTTAACTAAGATGGGGACCCAAAATTTCTATGTCATTTTTGGTGGACTTTATGGAAGAATTTGGGAACTAAGCTAAAATTTATTAGTGCATACCACCTAAAAAAAAATGTAAATATAGAAGTTATAAACATGACATTGGGAAATTGGTTTATATGCATAGTTAGAGAGAAACCCAAGAAATGGGACTTGGATTTAGCATAGGGAGTTTACATATAATAGTTTAGTAAATAGATGAATAGGAAAATCACCATTTCAGATTTTTTGATGGGAGAAATCTTATGGATGTTTTATATTTGGTACAATTACCAATTGAGAAGTGAGTTAGTGATGATATAGAAGAATTTATAGAGCATATATAATAGTTATAAGAAGAAGTGGGAATAACTTTACATGAAAGTAATGAGAATTATAAATTAGAAACATATGTAAGAATAATGTCAAAGGTATTTAAATGAGATTTACTAATGGCTTACTTGAGTAAATAAATATTTCTAATAGGCACATATAAGTTGAATTATTAGATAATTGGTCAGTACAAAATTGCAAAGAAAATCAATGATAATGGTTATGAAGTGTGTTCACCACAAAATTTTGATCACCTAAGTAATTAATGTCTCAAATTTATATGATTTACATAAAGAAGATGGTGAATGGGAATAATATGAAGAAGTAGATTTGGAGAAACATGTTCCAAATAAGAATAATGAAAATATAACATGTGTTATAGATAGGAAGATAGTAAACGCAAGTCAAGGAAGTTATATCATGTATTTGGTATAGTGGGATGGACTAGAACATGAAGATAACACATGGAATTCAGAATGGGAGCTAAAATTTTGACAAGAATAAATGGCATGATTATAATTAGGGAAACTAAAAGGAACCATGTTTTTTTCAAGTAAAGGAGAATGATGTAGAAACTGAATTTATAGAGTTTGAACTTTTAGATGCTATAAATTTTGACCCATAACTCTATTTTAACTCTCATTTATGCTAAGATTATGACATCAAAGAAGATAATATTATCTTATCCATTTCCATTTAGTGTTATATATATATATATATATATATCAAAACGATTCAAAAAATTTTGAAATTTTTACTATGCTTCTATTATATTTTCTTTCATCTTCAATAAAAATTTCAAATAAAAATTCCTTATATTTCAAAAGATATAGTGAAATTAGTGTTTCGTTCCACACAAATTGCCCAAATCGAAGCTCTGATACCACTTGTAATGATCTTGATATTCAATATATGAAGAAATACCCTTAAGGTAGGGAAACACCATATAATACTCCTTTAGGAAGGAATAACTCCACAATGTCTCTTTGAGGGGACAACCTCTAATATCCTCTTACAATAGAAGACTCAATGCTTACTTGATATCTTTACCATGATATTCATCCCCTATATATATACATCTATCTAATCCATGGATGGGTAACCTCCTAATCCAATGTAGGCCGACCATTACCCAATGTACTACTTCCATAAGTTACTCTATTATCCTAATATATTGTACCCATATAACTTACTAAGGGGATGTGTGCCACATGTTGACATCTCCATCAACCCATATACATTAATATATCATATCCCTAGGTACATAGCATTCCTTCCCTCCTTAACATGTTTCATCCTCAAAACATAGGAAGAAACCAAATAATGAGTGTGCTTCAAATCATTGCACACTTGTCTCCAATCTCGATCATCTAGCCATCCATATGTGATCTTGGCAGGGGATAGCTCTCCAAGCTTGTTTCCAAATTTTATTGTGCTCCTCTGATTTCGTTCATGATCATAATTATACTGCTTTGGTGTTCAAGCATAATTATTCCTTTTTTTATTCCATGTACCATATTCTGCTGTGCTACTCTGATTCCAACCATGACCATAGTAGGTATTCTTCCATGCATAGTCATAGTGATTCCCCCATTCATTCCATGTGCCATAGTATTTTTTTGTTTGGATTCCATGCATATCCATAATGATTGGAAAATTTATTTCTTGTATAGACAAAATGATTGTTATTATGACACTTCCTCACCTTGTTCCATGATTGTTTCCTCTCATGATGATGTGGGTGTCTATATACCTCAACCTTTTCCAATACTTTAACCTTATCCACCTTTGCTTCTACCTCTTCCACATTTTCCTTCTTTGTCTCTTGAGTAGATGAAGTGCTCATTTGTAGTGTGTCTTTATCTATATCATCTAAATCTTCATCATATTCTTCATCAGCTGTTTCCATCTTATCCTCATGAGCTACCTGGATTGTTATTGGTGCCTTTTCACTATGATATCTTGTAAAGTAATTTTATTTTTCCTATACCAAAACTTCATGAACTTTTTCTGAACATTAATATTCATTGTTCCCAAAGTCTCTAACCATGGATACCCAAGAACTATATCCATATCATCCATATCCAAAGCATAAAAATCTGAATGCAAAACATATTTTTCCATAATGAGCTTCAGATCTTCAAACATTGAAATATTCTTATCATCTACTTGAACCTCTTTGATATTCTTTGTTTGAACATGTAGATGCTTGGCCAAATTCATGTTAATGAAGTTATACTTGCTGGTAGGGTTTATGGACACAACTACCTTCTTCTTTTGAATGTATCCATGAAATTGAAAAATTGACTCAGATTTCTTTGGAGCTAAATTATTTGAACCCTTTTCTTCTTCTTCTTCTTCTTCTTCTTCTTCTTCTTCTTCTTCTTATTATTATTATTATTATTATTATTATTATTATTATTATTATTATTATTATTATTATTATTATTATAATATTTCTTCTTCCTCTTTTTCTGCTTCTTCTTCTTCTTCTTCTTCTTCTTCTACTAATTCTTCTTTTTCTACTTCTTGTTTTATAGCCCATCAATCTAAAAAAATCTATTCTATTTCTTTCCATGAAGAAAACCTTTCTGTATAGCTCAACTGATCAAATCAATCTAGTGCAGGCCCAGACAAAAAAGGAGTTAATCGTCTTTGCCCAAAAGTTTTTTAAAAATGATTCTCCAAAATGAGCCACCATTATCTAGCATCAATATCATCTTCCCCTGAAAATATTTGCAACTCCATGATCCACAAAAAAATTAAGGTTCATGAAACCCTAAAAGGTCAAAAACTGATCCATTAAATCACAAAAAATCACTCCACACAACTTGAAAAATTATGAAATTTTGATTATACTTCTCTTAATTCTGATTACATCTCCATTAAAAATTTAGAATAAAAATTCCCTATATTTTGAAAGATATAATTAAATTATTATAAACACTAAAATATCAATAGCTCCCTCAAAATAATCCAAAAAGTTCTGAAATTTTTACTACGCTTCCGTTATATTTTATTTCATCTTAGGTAAAAATTTCAAATAAAAATTCCTTATATTTCAGAAGATATAGTGAAATTAGTGTTCCGCTTCACACAAATTGCCCAAATCGAAGCTCTGATACCACTTGTAATGATATTCTTATTCAATATATGCAGAAATACCCTTAAGGTAGTGAAACACCATATAATACTCATTTAGGAAGGAATAACTCCACAATGTCTCTTCGAGGGGACAACCTCCAATAGCCTCTTACAATAGAAGACTCAATGCTTACTTGATATCCTTACCATGATAATCATCTCCTATATATATATATATATATATATATATATATATATAAACCCACGGATGGGTAACCTCCTAATCCAATGTAAGCTGACCATTACCCAATGTACTGCTTCCACAAGTTACTCTATTATCCTAATATATTGTACCCATATAACTAACTAAGGGGATGTGTGCCACATGTCAACATCTCCATCAACCCATATACATCAATATATCATATCCCTAGGTACATAGCAATGTGTGTGTGTGTGTGTGTGTGTGTGTGTGTGTGTGTGTGTGTGTGTGTGTGTGTGTGTGTGTGTGTGTGTGTGTGTGTGTGTGTGTGTGTGTGTGTGTGTGTGTGTGTGTGTGTGTGTGTGTGTGTGTGCGCGCGCGCGCGCATATGTGAACACACACATGTATGGTTTTTGGACCATAAGTAATCATATAAGAGTCCAAAATTACATTTTACTAGTTTTTTGATAATTTTAAAATATTACAAATTAGATATGTTTGTAATCGGACATGAACTTCAATTTAAGTTCATCAATTAATTTATAATTATTATGCATAAGATATGTATATATTTTTAGTCCCATCCATTTTTGAATGCAAAACATACTAAAAATGTTGGTTGAAAAATTGGCTAAGATATTAAATTTAGTAAAAAATGAAATTACTAAGAATAACATGTGCTAGTTAGCTTTAGGTATGTTTTGATTTATCTATATTTTTTAATTATGCTTGTAAACTATGATTTTGAGTTGATATTTATTTAAGGACTCTTGTAAAATATTTTATTCATTCAATGAGATTCAACACATAAGTTTTCGTAGATGTAATTTTTGAGTTTATGCCTATTGATATTTTGCATATTTAGTCCACATTTTCATCAGGAGATATCAAATTGATTCAATGTTGGAAACATTATTGTGGGATACTTATTATATTTTTTTTGAAAGACAACAAACATTTTTTTAACTATGCAATGATGACCATATATTGTAATGATCATTTAATTATCCGAGGATGACTATATGTTATAATGTTCTTTATGTAACTATTTTGGGGTAAATACAAATTATGTAGCAATGAGTATATGTTGTAATGATATTTTCATTCAATTTCCATTATGAATATCTATCATACTTCTAATTATAAAGAATTTGATATGTACATGTTGTTTAGATACAATCAATGTTTAAAATGGTTGTACATGTTGTTCCTTCAATTTTTTTTTCATAAATTACACTATTTGATCATTCACAATGTTTAAAATGTATTATTCACATGAAACATTTTTATTTTATGGTCGAACATTTGGAGAAAAGGTGGGATAAAATTGTGTAGCTTCCTTTGTAAAAGCTAAGCAAGGGTCTATTTTTATTATAACAATGTCAAGTAGAATTTTTTTTTTGACATTAATGAGGAAGACATGTTGGTCACTTGGGTGGATGGTGATAGGGTTGATTTTTTTTGGAAGGATAATAAAAAATAATTTTTTTCCATAAAAATTTCCATGTGTCACATCAAGCAAAAAATAATCACTTATTCCTAGAAAGCACATAAGCATCAACACTACCTTAAAATATGTCACGTAATTAACCTCCCATCTTAGATGGAAAGTGAATGTGTATTTATATGTTATTAATTTTTATTCATATGCCATTTATAAAGTGAACTTTTAATTTACATACAATTGATATGTTTAACATATCTTTATAGATATTAGTGTTCATATGGGCATGAGGATTTTAAAGAAAGCAAAGCCATGCCAAAAGACAAGTCCATAGTGTTGAAGTTGAGAAAAGGTAGTGGGATGGGAAAAAAACATATAAGGTGTGGTTTTGAATGTTTTTTCAACACATGTCAAATGGTCATTAGACATGATCATGTGTTACTCACATACAATCAAGTAGAACACAGAAATAGTTAATGTAATCATTTCCATAGATACTAATATAAATATTTCAATGGGAAGAAATTTCATTTTCTCCTTATATAAGCCACTAGATGAATGAATGGTTCACATGATACTATTGTTTGGAATGTCTATTGATGTTATCCATCTTAAACACTATGATATGATGTGTAATATACTTGTAAAGTTTAATGGTAAAACATAACATAATGATTTTTCTAAGGATGACATATATAATAAAGAAAACCAAATCAAGGAATCAAAATATGTCTATAGTCCCAATCATGCAGAAAGTGTTTGAGAGTGGGTGTTGGCAAATCCCAAAAATTAGTCTATATGTTAGGGATATAATGAGGAAGGGATTGATGGGGATGGGGAAATCCCATTCATTTTTGGCATCCATCTCCCATAATAGCTAGATTAGTTGTTGAGATTTTGTAAGGGTGGTTTATTGGTGATGGATTTAATGTTTACCACAAATGAAATGAAGGTATGCTTTCAAATATTATAATCATAGGTGACGAAGGTATGTTTTCAACATATGCAATTTTTTAAACTTATAAACTCACTTGTGTTTTGTATTTATATACAATTCAAATTTTACATGTTGCTAGTTCTTTATTCTAAACATTAATAACTTCCCATTTCATGGGTGTTTATGTCATGATCATGTATAATTAAATTAGCCAGATATAGTACATTTGAAACACATTGAGTATAGAATTGATGCCTAAATGGTTGATGATGCTAGTACATAGTTGAAAGCTATTAGGTGTGTATTTTTATTTTGTATATGCATAATTTACATAATTTGAAGCTCATAGATAAATTTATATTTTAAATTATTAAAAATTTCATGTGTTATGTAATGAAAAATTCAATTGTTAAGTCTATTTATGAAGCTAACAAGTGCATCGTGCATGGTTAAATAATTTGATAGAAAAGTGGAAATAATATGATGTGTGATACATGGTGTTGATTAAACTCTGGGACATCATGCATATTTTTACTGATACAAACATGGAAAATAGGAAATCAAGAATGTTTGGAGACAAGTATCGCTCCACATAAATAAATTTTATTGAATATTTGGAAAAAAATTGGCTTTATAGGGTTTGAATGTAGTCATGATGTTGTCATACCCTTCAACATGTTGGGAAATAAAAAATGTAGTAATATAATATTACCATTCACATCTAAAAATTCATTTATTGAGCATGATAAAAAATTCTAGACATTATAGTGTGGATTGGTATGTTCACTAACTAACCAAAGTTTTTTACATATATTATTGGTGGGTATAAATAAGAAAATTAGTGGCTTATATAAGAACTTAAAATTAGAGAGACTTAAAAATATTTCACGGGTCAAGGCTTTGTAGATTCTATACTACCATGTCACCTTCCATAATAGCAACCTTCATACTATGTGGGTATAGATTCTAACAGACGTGTTGGCAATATGATTATCATTGATGTCAAAATGGAGATAGTTAGCATTATAGATGTCATTGATGTTAAGAGAACCAATCATAGACAATATTGATGGAGAGAAGATCATGTTTTATAATTACAATTTTTTCAATATTGTCATCTAAATTTGTCATGATTTTACAGAGACTATTGCCAGATGTTTGTAGAGAAATTGATAGAAGATATGTTATGGGTTTTTCAAGTGCATCTCATATATATGGTATACAAGTTCAAATAAATAAAAATGAGTTCAAAAATGATTTATCTTTGCTCTCAACCGTTACTAGGGTTTCTCAGTAAAACCTTATGGTTTTTTGTCATGGCATTCATAGGCACTTTTATTTTTTTGTTTACTAGATATAGACAAGAACTGATTGCTTAAGTCATAACTCAAGCCTTCCTTTTCATTGTGGAACCAACATCTTCAATCTAAAAATTATCAGCTTAGAGTAGTGATCAAATACTTTAATATTACTGAGTCCTCAATTTAATATTTTTCCAAGTTTGATCAATGGTGAGTGCTTAATCTCATGACGAAGATGCAATGATGTGTAAGAAACTCAATAGAAAAAACTAAATAACAAATTGACAAAGGTTTGAAGCTGAAAAGAGGTTAAAAAATTCTTGATTAATTGATCAACTCTCAAAAGCCATCAAAAGAGAAATTTGGTCTTGGTTATGAAAATGGTAAAATTCCCATAACTAGTACATCTATAAATTTATATGATAACTTCAATGTAGAAGGAGAATCAATATTAAATAAATACAAAGCTTTCATGAATGTCTCCAAAGATATAAAGATAAACACAAGCACTCTTGATATGAAGAAAGATGAAGGAGAAAAGAAGACTAGAGAAAATAAAAACAATAATGAGTCAATATCCAAAAAATTGAAGAAGATGTAGAAGATAAAGATAGAAAATGTAGATGGTTACATAAGGGTAAAATACTTGAAGAATTCAAAGTTGAGAATATTTCCTCATCCTGCACAAAGAAATGCTATGACTAGGTATTCCTCATTTTTCTATGGTTCTTGTTATACTTGTAAATAGTTCGGTCATAGAGATAAAGATTTTAGGGCTATACCTAAAAGGATAAAAAAAATTTTGAGAAAAAAATCATTTACGCCCTTGTTAGATACAAATGTAAAATGTTATAATTTTAATAATTTTGGTCACATAGCTAAGCAATGTAGAACAAACTTTGTAAGACTAAAAAAATAACTTGAAAAGAAAATATGCCTCCTAGTGTTAGAAAAGGTTTATAAGTCTCTAAAAAAGGGGAAAATAAGCCAAACAAGAAACCTAAGGATGTGTGGAAAGTGAAAGATAAAAAAATTTCACAATCTATGATTTCTCAAACTACACTTCATGTCAAAGAACATAATTTGTGGGTAATAGATAGTGTTTGATTAAAACACATGATTAGGATTGAGATCAAGTTCATCAAACTAATTAAATGTAAGTAAGGATCCGTCAGCTTGGGAGACAATACTATAGTAAAAATCCATGGTAAAGGACCCTTGAATATAGATGGAAAATTGTCTATACATGATGTCCTTTATGTTGAAGGATTGAAACACGATCTATTAAGTGTTATCCAGATGTGTGACAATGAATATAAGGTCAGATTTAATATATAAGGCTTTAAGATAAGGATTTGGAAGATTAGTTGAAGAAAAGAAAGTAACTAAAAATAATATTTATAATCTAAGTGAAATGAATGGTAATAGTTGCTTGATAGGAAAGATTGATGAGAGTTGGTTATGGCATATAAAAATAGGTCATATCAGCTTTGTTAACCTAGTAAAAGTGATCTCAAATAAGGGTGTTAGACATATGCCTAAGATAACCAAACCTATAAACACTACTTATAAGGAATGCCAGCAAGGTAAGCAAACAAGGGTCAGATTTCAAATAAAGGAGTATGCAACTAAAAAGACTTTAGAGTTAGTTCATACTAATCTTTATGGTCCTACTAAGACAAGAGGATCCAAAGGAGAAAGATAATTCATGTTGATAATAGATTATTACTCAAGAATGACATGGGTAATCTTTTTGAAGGACAAGTCTCAGGCATTTGAAAGATTCAAGATCTTTATGGCCATGGTAGAGATTGAGATTGGATGAAAAATAAAATGTTTAAGATTTGATAGAGGTGGTTAATTCACGTTAAATGAGGTCATAAAATACTATGAGAAACATGGAATCAAAAGGCATTACTCTATAGAAAGGATTCTGTAGTAGAATGGAATTATTGAAAGAAATAACTAAAGAGTCAAGGAGATGGCCAAAATAATGCTAAATGAGGCCATGTTACCTAATGGATACTGAAGAGAAGTAGTATAAACAACAATATATATCTTGGATATAGTTCAACTAAAGGTAAAGAATGATAAAACCCCCTATGAACTATGACATGTAAAACCTGTATCTGTTAAGTATTTCAGAGTGTTTAGTAGTAAATGCTACATCAAGATAAAAGAAGATAACTTGGGAAACTTTGAATCAAGATGTGATGAAGGAATATTAATTGGTTATTCCATCTAAATCAAAGCCTACATATGTTACAACAAAAGGATACAAATAATTATAGAGAGTATCAATGTCAAGGTTGAAGAAGGCTTGAAGCATGTTAAACCTGATGGAGACATCTGTGAAGAACAACTAGAGTTAGAAGAGGAAGTAGATAATGAAGATCCTGAGGAAGTAAATGAAAATCTGCCTACAAGATTTTTTCAAAAGTATCTTCTTATAGATCATATCATTGGAAATAAAAATGAAGGAGTTCAGACAAGGAGAAGAATTACAATGAACAAGGAGAAAGTAAGTTTTGCTCTAATATCTAAATTGAGCATAAAAATTATGTTGAAGCTAGTAAGGATGATAATTGGCTAAAAGCCATAGAAGAATAACTAAGCCAAATTGAAAATAACAAAACTTGGGAATTAGTTCCAAGACCTTAAAATAAGAATGTAGTAGGTACAAAGTGGGTCTTTAGAAACAAATTCAATGAGGATTGAATTGTCATAAGAAATAAGGATAAATTTGTGTGTAAAGGATATGCACAAGTTGAAAGCATAGATTGTGAGGAAACATTTGCTCTAGTTGATAGATTAGAAGCCATATAATGTTTCTAGCATTATTTTTTTTAATAATAAATTCAAAGTCTATCAAATGGATGTAAGTTGAGCAAAGAGGATGAGCCCCTTGATGTAAATCATACATTTTAAAGATCAATGATAGGTAGTTTGTTATACCTAACTGCATCAAGACCTAATATCATGCAAGTAGTGTGCATAGTTTCAAGATTTCAAGATACTCATAAAGAATCACATGTCAATGCCATGAAAATAATATTTAGATATATCAAGAGTACAATTGAATATGGCCTATGGTATCTTATAAGATGACGATTTCACTTTGATAGTATATACAAATGTTGATTGGGTAAGAATTGTGTATGATAGAAGAAGCACTAGTGGTGTTGCATTTTTCCTTGGAAATAAACTTTTCTCATGGATAAACAAAAATTATGAGTTAGTTATTCTTTCTATGATAGAAGTAGAGTATGTTACAGTAGTGGCATGCTGAAGTCAAGTCTTTTAGATGAAGCAAACACTCAAATACATCAAAGTAGAATACAAATCACTCATCTCTATTCTTTGTGATAAATTAAGTAATACTAATATATCAAAAAATCTAGTGATGTATTCTAGAACTAAGCACATATCAATCAAGTATCACTACTTAAGAGAAAAGGTTGCAAATCAAGGGGTCACAATGGAATATGTGCCAACACAGGATCAAGTTCAAGACATATTCACCAAACCTTTTCCCAAGGAATAATTTGAGTATTTGAGGTAGAAATTGGGAGTGGTTAATCTTACATCACACCACTAGATCTTAGTAATAAAGCATGAGTCCAGAGGGAGGATCACAAAAACTTTATTAATCCCTAGAAGAAGAGAGAAAAGCCAAGATATGTATGCATATTTTTGTAAATTTATAATGACTTGATGGTTTAAAATTCTTGGACAAACTCCTTTATCTGATAAAGGGTGAGAAAAATTCGGAAAAAAATTTAGAAAGTTGGAGTCCCTTTGCAATTAGTGTCAAAGGGGGAGAAAAAGTGTAAATACTCTTTGTAAAAGCTTTATGTTTATCAAAAAAGGAGCAAAGCATGTATCTAGGGTGTGTTTAGGAATATGTTCCATTACCTAAGGGGGAGAAAGTTTTTTATGAATAGCTTGATCTAATGTTGATGAGAAGCCAATACAAGTACAGTCAATGCCAAAGGAGTAGAGCATTTAGTTTGCCATCAATGACAAAGGGGGATATTGTTGGTAATATGATTATAATTGATGTCAAAAGGGAGATAGTTATCACTATGGATGTCATTGATGTTAAGAGAATTAGTCACAAACAATATTAATGGAGAGAAGAGCATGTTTTATAATTACACAAGTTACAATATTATCATATAAAGTTGTCATTCTTTTATAGAGACTTTTTATGAATGTTTATAGAGAAATTGATAGAAGATCCATTATAGGTTTTTAAAGTACATCTCATATATATGGCCCATAGGTTTAGATGAAAATAAATGAGCTCAAAAATGATTTATATTTTCTCGTAGCCATCACTAGAATTTCTCAATAAAACCCTATGGTTTTTGGTCATAACATTTGTAGATACTTATATTTTTATGTTAATTAAATATAGGCAAGAACCAGTCACTTAAGTCATAACTTAAGCGTTACTTGTCATTGTACAACTAGATCCTTCAACTTAGTAATTACCAATTCAGAGTAATGATCAAATACTTTAATATTCCTAAGTCCTCGACTTAATATTTATTATAGTTTGATCAACGATGAGTGCTTAATCACATGATGAAGATACAATGACATGCATCAAAGTAAATAAGTTAAAGAACTTGAGAATAAACATGTTGATGACATGTGTATGATCATAGATCTTAATTAGTAGATCTACAATGTCTTTCAAATTCAAATAGTCAATGATTAATGCAAGGATTAGAAGTGTCACAAGTGTGGGCATTGACAACAATGTGTAGAAGACACACGAGGGTGGAAATTGTCATAAGTGTAGGCACTAACAACAATGTGCAGAAGGCACATGAGGGTGGCAAGTGTCAAAAACATGGGGACTAATAATGTTCAAAAAGCACATGAGAGTGCTAAGTGTCATAAGTATGGGGACTAATAGTAAAGTGCTCAAAAGGCATGTGAGAGTGCCAAGTGTCCTATTCTCAAGAGACTAAGATAAATATCAATGGTTTCAACTTAAATTATAAGATTTAAAGTTTAGAAACTTGTAAGGATGTAATGGAGTTCATGAGCTTGTTAGATTTTGATCTGATGGTTGTATTTTAAAATTGAGACAATTAAACAATGATAATCAAATCATGGTAGAAAACTTAATATCAATGGTAAGTATTTCAATATTTTTTCATATCAATGGTCAAGTGATATAACACTCATGTATGATGCATTTTACAACACATAGAATGATATATATTATTCTAATTGATCCAAATTGTGTAAAATAGTATGTGCATCAAAACTAGAGCTTGATATATGCCAAATATAGTAAAAGATAGAGAATTATGGTAGTGGCATGTGAATCCAAGAAGTGGAAAACTTGTCATTAAAGAAATATGAACTGAGTTTAAAAAAAATGGATCATGATGTGTTAACAAAAAAAGTGAAAACCAAAAAGATGTGAGACCTGGATCTAGTGCATATATACATCATCTAGGATATACACTAAGAGTGATAGAGTGTTGATTTAAGAGGAGGGGTCGAACGAAAGAGAGGAAAAGAGATATGGATAAGAGAATGAGTAGTTAAAAAATAGTCTTGTAACATAGAACTAGATTCATTTTTGAATCAATTTTATAATTTGGATTTGTAGATCCATAATAGATTTGATTGGTAGGTACCATCAAAATAACTGAGTTCATGCTAAGTTAGGGAGTAGGTGCTTCTTTAGAGTAGGTGGTATTAAACCAAGGGATTGGTGTCTTCTTAGGGTTAGTGCCCTCAAACATTGTAACCAATGACATTTTAATTTTGAGGCTAGATTAGAACAATAGATTCTAGAATCTATTCTCACTATGACTTTTTGCATACTAAATTTTCCATGTACACTAAGTGTTGTGTCTATTTGTGTGTCTGATCCCTACATATACTTTTTAATTTACATTAAAAGTATTAAAGGAATAATTTTAATAAATGTTTTGATCAACCCCCCTCTCAGTAGATAGTTGTGTTCCAACAAGATGAGATATTGCATTATCATGTATATACTACAACTCCATCCATGTCAATCTATAGTTGCCTATTTTCACTCCAATGTTACACTTGTAAACATGTTACTAAGGAGGATCTAATGAGAACATAATAAGAGAGGTAGTTTTAGAGGACATGAGGATAGTGTGAGTGATCACACCAATATTAATGATATAGACTACTATGTAAATTTTCTTTCCACTACTAGTTTCTTTATTTACAAGTTTCAAGTGAGTCTCAATAGGATAATATGTTTCTAGATACATAGTGTATATATATTGAATAAGTAGATTCAAATGAAGTCAAATTAAGTATGTAGATTTGAGGATATATCCCTCCAAAGGAATCTAAATCAGGTATGGATATAAATGGATCAAACCGTGTAAATTAAGGTAAGGTAAGATATATGAAGGTGATAGTCAAAACTAGCTGAGGGATGATCATAATATAATATATGTCTCTACTCATACTCCTCTAGTTTTATACATTTTGGGTGAATTTAGAACAAGATGTTTGTCATTGTATGAATATATCTCTATAAATTCTAAAGTTTATGAGTTTGAATCCATGAGGTGCAAAGTTTGAGATATTTTTTAGAAATGTGTTATTACAAAAATCACCATTAAAACAATATCATTATTCTTTAGGTTTCTGGTAGATGTCTAAATAAAGGTCCAAAGTAGGATATTATTGATTAAAATTCTTCTAGTGGATCATCTATTCCAAAAAATGTATGATGGGAATGACAACACCCTTAATAGATAGAGACTTCATATAAATTATGAATATAAGAATACATCATAGCATTTCAAAGGACATAACCCTCTTTCCAAACCATCCTCATAAGAGTCACAAATGATAAGTTTGATAAAATAATGTAATCAAATCAATGAAATGTGATACACAGAGAAATAATTGATGGAGATAATGTAGCGTGATTGTGTTCCTATGTTGGTTATAGTGAGAAGTCATTCTAAGGTCATACATTTTGTATGTGATGTGATTAAAATTTATAATTGAGATTGAAGAATGCTTCAATGATGGAAATAGGTGTTTCATGTTTTTTGAATCTGATTTCAACTGATACATCATTAAATTTATCATTATCTCCTTCATATTTATATCAAAATTAAAAATTCAAAAATCTATGATTGCAAAATACATTTCCATGTACCAGTAGAAATTTGAATGGCATCATAGTATTGCATTATATTTTTTTTAAATGATTACACTTGTAATAATTAATTATTGATATAATTATTGAATATTTTCATCATGATGACAAGTGATTATGAATTTCAAGTCATGAAATTTTTATAATCTTGTTCATAACTAAAGGGTACTATTCCATTTATCTTAACAAGTCTTATAGGGTAGGTCTATTGTCATTAGATAGGAAAATCTCCCTTGGATTTATTATTTATTAAATTATAAAAATCCTTGGATATAACATATATATTGGGATATGAGTGTTAAAAATAATTATTTTTATTAATATTTATCCTCAATTACTTTGAAATATATGAATAAGTGAATCATTCCATGTAAAACTAAAATTATCATCAATGGAAACAAAATTTCTACTTTCAAACATTTTTGCATTTATATCATTCATGTGATAACTAATTTTATGTTCCTTAGTTATTAATTTTTAGCATATTTTTAGATAATTCTCTTAGGATTGTTGTATATGAAATGTTCAATTTTTATCCCAATGGAACAAGGTGCCAATCTAGGTAGATTGTATAATATTTAAGCACAATCATTTTCTTGTAAGTCCTAAGAGTTGTGAATACTAATTCATGAGTCTCTTATCCTATAAATTTTATCTCAAGGGAGAAAGATATAGGATATACCATCAATATGATCACAATATCTAAATTAAAAAATGAATTTCATGATCACATATGGCATCAATTCTTTATTCTATAAGTTCTAAAAAATGAACAAAAGATGATGAATTCCCAGTCACATAAATAATCTTATGTCACGAATGCAAAAAGACGTGGATTTAATTCTTAGTATATAAAACCTGGTGGTAAGATATGTGGTATAATTTTTTAGGTTACAACTATAAGTTTTACAAAAGATACAAGTAACACATGAAGTGGTGCTTAGTGAAAAAGATTAACATTGAATCACATTTAAAGGTTGATGCTTCAAATCATACAAAATGAATGGACCTCGAGAACTTCACAAAGGAAATAATTTCTCAGGTTATTTAGGCTCTCTTCTACTCCTCTTGTTCATGTGATAAGCTTTAATATCATCCTCCCCTTCCTTGTCTTCATTTGTATAATGGTCTATTGAAGACTTGGTTGTCATGTAATCATCATGGTTGTGGCTTAAGCCCTTTCCACTCTCTAGGTGGAAACACAGAGGTCAACGGACATTATACACAACTATATCCTTTTTTTTATTAAGATACGAAAGTGTATTAAATAATAAAATGTGAAATTCGATTTTTTTAAAAAAAAAAAATTAAAAAATTAAAAAAAAACATCACAAAAGGCATATTGATGATTTTTTATTTTTATTTTTGTAGTTATCTTGTCATGAAGTGATGGCCATCTTTGTAGTTGGTACTCATTGATTTGGGCTACCCTCTTTGATAAAAAATATCCCATTCAATCCATAACTAAGGTAAGGAAAATAAATCAAATGTTATGGTCTTAGGATATGCACCAAATGGTTTTCATCTATAGTGTTTAAGGATTTTAAACAAAATGTGTCAAGAAGATGTAATATCTCAAAGTGCTAAGGTTGTAGGATTATTGTCCCATCATTATATGGGGGGAAGGAAAATTCTATATATTTTGTTTCTATTCAATATTTCATGTCTCATTAATGTAATATATGAGGAAGTATAAGTTATAAAACATTCATTCCCTAAGAGACTAACATGTGAGGAAACTATAGACATGATGCATAGTCTACAAAAATAAAGAGGGAGATACCTTTGCCACCTATGGTCAAATAAATATTTATGGAGAACATAAATTTACCACCTATGAGAGAAGAAATATTTTTCAAAGGCTTGAATATTCCACCAATGGAAGCGGATAGATTCATGAAGGTGATGCTTTTGTCCATAGTAGTGGGGAAAATATTTGGGAAGGTGTCTTATCTATGTGGAATTAATGGATAGAATGAGGTTGCTCTCATATTTTCTATCAAAAAGATGAAGTGACTTCACTGTGACCTATTTCCTTAGATGGGGAAGAGGTTAATTTATTAGGATGAGAGGAGGTGGTTCCATAAAATGAAGTAGTAATGCCTCCTCCTTTCTCAACAATAATTTATAAATACATAATAGAATTATAAATGTTGTACATGGGCTATGTCATCCATGAAATTCCCATAGTCACACTTTGAAAAATAGAATTCCATCCATAGTAAATCATTAAATCACCCAAATCTAGATAGGAAATAAGGTGATGTTACATGACACATCCTTATAGGTCTCCATAAAGGGGAGCCTTGTCAACATCCTAGGTAAGTCCCCAATATGCTACCACTTAGAAACATCATAACCTAATTTTAGCCTCTTTTACATTTTTTCATGTGGCATGATTATGTTGAATCTAGTCTTCGCAACTATTTAAGCTATCTACTGCTTCCTATGGGTTGTTAACACATGGGATGCCACCACATAGAGGCATCATGG
>JARHVA010000399.1:4695000-4720000 GCA_037957365.1 Torreya grandis
TTTTTATTATGTCCTTTAGGGATAAACCAAACTCAAGATAACCTGAAGCTAGGCCTAAACATTGATCCCCTTTCTAGGCAGTCATAGAGCTAGTCTAGGTTTCCAAAAGCATAATAAGTGTTAAAGGAAAAAATAGAATATAAAATGGTTTTAATAAATCATGATATTCATATATAATCCATACGTATCACAATAAATCTCAAATAAATCCCTAAAAGCTCCAAACTTAGACTATACCCTACCTATCCTCATAGTCTTCCTATTCGTAAAGTCTACATAGAAAATTTGAAGATTCAGAGGGTTAAATGGAGGATTTATAAGATAAAATTTGGTACATATTACCCTTATGAGTTCAATAATTTCCTCCAATAATCAATTTTCCAATACTAATAACACAAACCCTCTCTAGTTTGTCTTAGATCAGGGGTAGTTTTTCCATGTATGAAGATGGTACTTTTGAGAAAAGTGGTGAAATGATGAATGAGAAGGAAATAAAATTTCAAATTATGATTGGATAATATGTAAAACATCAATATATACATAAAAAATCTTTTTATAATTCTTGGAAAAAAATAGTGTGCTCTGAGCTACAAAGGTTATAGTCACCATGGCAAGGAATGGTAAGCAAATGGCTTACTTAGGATGGCCATTTTCATTTTGGACCTTAGATAAAATTCCTAAGTGATTTTATAATGTTTATGAGATTATTAATAAAGTTTAAAACCATCTTAATAGGAAAATAAATCTACTTAAACCTCATTTTGGCTAAAAGGTGCAGACAGACCTATTGACAAGGTTTAGGTCTAGTCTCAAAACAGGGTCACTCTTAATTTATAGGTATAATGGAGCCATTAAAATGAGTAAGGAATGTTTGTGGAACATGTAAAGAGGTTTATGAACCATTTTTTACTAAATAAATACACTTAGAAGCTATTTTTGGCTTGAAAACATTCAAAACCCTCACGTAATACACAAGGACTCGAGTGGCCAGGTTGAAATGCTTGGAACTTTCATGACCTAATACATGGTACCTTAAGGAATTTAGGGAAGTTGTAGAAGTTCCTTGAGGATCCCTTACTGGAATTTGAAAATAATTCTAATGTGTAGCCTTTATGAACAAAGGCTAGGAGGGCTAGTCACTTCAAAACCCTCTCAAACCTTGGTTTAGGACTTGATGGAGGAGATGAAGCTAAAAGTGCCTCCAAATGGATGAATTTGAACATGAGTGTAAAAGATAAGTTGTTGAAAAATTCATGAGGATCAAATCCATGAATCAGATTATATGGAATTCATACAATTTAAACATAAAATAGGTTTCTTGATAATTTCTTATGTTTTTGAGGTCTTGAAGACTTTCCTCATGGTCACATTTGGGAGGAATTTTATGAATTTTTATATGTCCTCATGGTCATTTTACTAGGTGTAGAATCTCCTAATCCTATCTTCTACTTCCTTCATTTCAACCAACCTAGTGGGTAGATAGTGATCACTTGGTGAAAGAGAGTGAAACTCCATTTGGGAGGCCTTTTAGGGCCAATTTATATAAATTGATGTTATAGACACTGTGGACATAGATTATCCCTTCTTTTGAATCAAGGGGAATTATACATTGTGGACATAGATTATCCCTTCTTATCCCTATCCCTTTTCATCCCCCAAATGTTAGTAGTAGGACATGAGCTTTAGTGATGCATCAAAGGAAATTAGCCCCTAATATAGAAATCCAACTCCTAATAGGGATACCCATAGCCCTGAGGTGGTTCCATTGTCTCACTTGAACTAGGAGAAGATTGTCCTATCTGCTCATTGAGTGTAAGTTCAAGTGATAAAAATAAAAATTGCACTGAAGTTGGGGTATGTGTATGATATGGGCCCTCTAGTGTATGATATCACCTAAAATACTTTTTCATTTCCCCTGATCATCACCATCTAAATCACTTTGAAATATTACACCATTTAAAAGTTTTGTATCTCATTTCCCTATATTATCATATTAAAAACACTATATATAACCTACCAATAATAATCCAATGATTTTAATATGTATATATTGTATACTAAATAATATATGTTATTATTTTCTATTATTTAACTAATATTGCTTCTTTACTTTGAAAGGTGGGAAAGACATACTAGTTGGGGAAATGGACCCCCTAAACACACGTACAATATAAACATGTATTTTTTATCTTGAAAATGGTAAAGCTTGAAACCCATAACATCCAAAAACCAACCTTTACACTATTTTATTGCTATGTGTTGGAATAACAATAGGCTTGTTGCCATCTCATATCTTATTTATGCTCTATATATATTATGTTTGAACTTTCATTACATTAAACCATTAAATCAAGATGAAAAAGTTATGCATTATTCTCTTAACAAATAAAATTTTCTAGATACGATTGTTATCTAAGGAAAGGATTTATAAATATTGATAAATGTGGGAGTAGGATTTATGATCTTTGTGTGGTGTGATACACATGATAATTTGTGTAGGTGCAAGGTGGTTGGTCCCATGTTGGGATTTATTTCATTCTCAGTGGTTGTCATTGTGGAATGCTCTGTGGGGTCTCTAGTTTACTTTTCTATCCATCCCAAAGGGAAGAGGATTATGGTCCATCCTATTACTATTATTTTTCCTCATGTAACCAACACTATTCCCTTCTAATCATTATACCATTTTTATTTTTTTGATTCCTTTCTTGGTATTTTTAAATTAGAGGTTTGTTACTATAACTTTAAATGAATGTAATAAAAATAATTTTGAAGCTCAATGGACCATTGGTGTAGATTATTTTACATAATCACAAATATCAACAATGTGTTTTTATTTAATTTTAAATTTGTGTTTTTATGATGAATCCAAATTTATAGGTAGCTTTTATAAATTTTATTGTTATAAAGTGTTTTCTCCATTTATTAATATCAAATTTTAGTGTTAAAAAAATTCAAATACCAATAGAATATCTCTGATTCATAGACATTAGATTCCCATAGTCTGTCAATACTTAAATAATATATATATATATATATATATATATATATATATATGCTTTAATAATTTATATTTTTAGGTAGGTTAGAACTTTAGAGACATCTTTTCTTGATCCAATTCATTCATGGATAGGATCATCCATATGCCACCACCATGAAAAAATGGGTGTAATGTATATGTAAAGATACATAAGAGGTAGGACCCACATTGAAGGATAATAGTGGTAGATATATCACTAGAAGGACCACAATCCATAGTCGCACTTTGTATTGATGGACATCCAATTCATTGGATACAAATGTTAGTTTATTTATATCAAACTTACCACAAACCATTGCCCATCCTAGTCCCTTGTAAATAATGTGGGTTATGTATATTGTACCTCCCATGTACCCTACCCACATGTCATCAAATGATGGGATTGAGACACTTTATGTTTTTAGGTGGGATGTGAGATGAATCTTTACATAGTTTCTTATATAGAATGCCTCTAGATTAGTAATGCCTATCATGAAGATAAAATTTCATATTATTTATCTAGTTTATAATATTAGTTCAAATTGAACATCCATCATCATCATAAAATGTGTTTCATAGGTACAAAACGCAATAGTGCAAATCCTCCTTCAAGCTTCCCATATCCATAATCCTATATTTTCCTATAAATTATCATTCAACAAAGAAGCAATTTTAGGTTATAAGCATTAAAAATTTATTAAATAGACAAATTAAAAAATAATATTCAAAAATAAGAAAATTTGTTTACAAGTTTCATTTGCTCCTCTTCTAGATTAGATTGCAATAAATCTATAAGCCAATCACTATCATTATCTTCTTCTACATCCTCATCGACATCCTCATCAAGATTGTCTAAGTCCATGTTGTTCGATCACAATGGTCAACATATACATGTCAATCCAAATATAAATGGAACAATAAATATCTATGAACGGGATGGAATAAATAATATTAATTAAAACTAATGCACACATTATTTTGGAAAAAATTATTATAGGGGACATTATCAGCCTCATCACCATGGCTGAAATCTACCCCCTTAATCTAAAGTATTAAAAAACAACATATAAATTCACAAGGTGGGTCAAAATTGGTTGGTTATTCACAATTATAGGAGTGAAAAAAGAATCATCTACGAATGTGAGGAAGGAACAAATATTAAATATAGATAATGGTACTCATATATATCAAGAGACAACACCATTAAAATGGTCATTATTATCCTCATCACCATGGCTATTCTTCCCCCCCCCCCCTCCGCCCATGAGATAATATACAAAAAAACAACATAGAAAATCACACAGTGGGTCAAAAGTGGTATATTATTGACTATTATAGGAATGTAAAAAGAATCATCTATGAATATGATTAATGAAAATAGACTAAGTACAACCAATGAATTTCATACATATCAAGAGACAAACTCATTATGTGAGTTATTAACACCCTTGTCACCATCTCTCTACCCCACCCCTCCCAGTACAATATTAAACACAACTAAAAAAATTACAAAGTGATGCAAAGTTGAAAAAAAATTATTATTATACAAATATGTAAAAATTTAAATTTGTCATGGCCAATAGATAGAGAATCATTAAAATTACCTATGTTGGCCCCTCATCTACATCTATAATTAAAAAATAATCAAACACCCAATGAAATTCCATTATGGGATAGTTGTGGCCACAAAATGGCTATCCTAACCTAGTGACAATCCCACCCCCACTGGTGGATACACCATATAAAACCATCTTAGGATATCCGCTAAGTCAAAATGAAAAACTAAACTCACAAAATGCACACCATCAAGATTTTATGATAATTTATTTATTATATAACACTTTATATAATAATTTATTACCATCAACAAACAAAAATTGAACTAAAAAAATTCACCATCAATGGTAATATTTAAGATTTCATACAATTTGATCTACCTTAGCATAAATTTCTTTAAGGAAATCATTTACTTTCTTATCATCCATCATAAATATAGAACATTCAAAATTCAAAGTATCATTTTCAAACATACATGAATTTATATACAAATTAATTTGGATTATGGTTTACAACATTAAACATTATCTATGAACTGTACAAATTTTTGAAAGTATTGGTTTGTAAAAAAGTAAAATGGTATGACAATGTCAAGGACAAAAAAATTAAACATTTGATATATCTATATTTATTTGGAGATTTGTTACTAAAATTGGAACTCCTTTGCTCTTTCTGAATCATCTATATATTCAGTCCACACTACAACTTCGTTCATGATTAATGTTGTTCAACATTACAATTTAATAGAAATGGGAGAGTTGATCACTAAAAGGATACACGATACCATGATTTCTAGGATATTAATGTTGACATATGAGGTATAAGGCTTTTGTAAGAGGGATTGATCAATGCAAAAATATGTATTTGAAACATTTTTAATTATGGTTAACATAGGAAGAGTAATTTTAGATGTAAAAGTTAGGATTTAAGGCTTAGATAAAGGTTCTAATGATTTTAAATATGTGTTTGGTAATTTCAATGAAAATAACCTCAGTGAAAAAATCCAATCACAATCCAATGAAATGTTGAATTCAAAAACATATAATTTGTGTATATAACTTGAATAATATATTCAAACCAAGAATAAATTAATTTTATGTTTTGAAACAAAGGTATTAATTTATAAGATTCTACTATCATATTAATTTGGTACTGATTCCTTCCTAGACATTATTTTGTTAGAGATTATAATTGTTTTCATCTTTTCTACTACCTCATGTAACATAGATTCAAAATTATAACAAATCCTTATTTAGTTCTAATAAGACCATGGGATGTTGATTTTTAATTATCTATGGAAGACTACCATATAAACTCATATATTCTTATCATATGTGGGGTTATTCTAATTCTCTATTATTTTAACTAGTTATGTGATACGATTCCATAGATTTTGGTTTCTAATCTCAATCCTATTTTTACTTTTACATTTTTGAATTTTATGTGAGATTTATACAAAGTTACTTTGAATAAGGAGATTTAAAATGGCATAGTTTTTAATGCTACTTAGATTATTGTTCTCAACAATATTTCTTATTCCTCTTTCTAAGGACATTATTCAAACACTATGGAAGACATTAGTAGACTTTATGGTTTTTCAAGTGATGATTGATTCTTTTTATTGAAATGAGTCTTGAAAATCAAGAGCTCACTTTCCAGCACAACTAAAACATATTACTTTTATCCATAATTGGAGTATTTTTTTAACACAAACACTTTTATAGGATATTTTGTCATCTTTCCTTATTTATCATTGTCACTATCCTATCTATAATACTAGGCTTGGTTATTTTAGTGTGGAAATATTTATTTAATCATATGCATGGTAATATTTAGGTTTTTTTAATGTTATTTTATCCTATTTCTTAATGTAAATTTCCACTACCTATTGATTTCACTAAAAATATTCATGGAAGAATATATAATCCTAATCTAGATACCTTTTTTTTTTTCTTTATGTGATATATATGATTCTTGGTTAGATTATTTAAAAATAGTTTATAATGAGTTTGCTTGGAGGTAAAATGGATAATAATTTAGATTAGCTTAAAGGACCAAGCAATTAAAACATTCAATTTTCATATTTTATGATGTGTATCATGGGTTAGAAACCTTTGATCTGACCACTAGACTAATATATGCATGTAATTTATTCCATTGTTAATCTCAATCTTGTACAATCCTTTAGGAAGAAACATGTTTTTAGGATACATTATGTAAATTATTTTAAATTTCAGTAAGAAATAATGGTTTATTTCCTTATTTTTATAAGTAATGTTACAACTGTTCTATACTCCCCCCCATCCACACCATTTTTTTTTGTTCGCATATGTTCTTACTAGCATCTTACTTTTTTGAAATTTGTGAGTGCAAGGTTGTTCAAATCTGAATTAGACCTTAACCAACAACAAAAAATTTTATCTACCCTCCACACTTCCATATTTACAAAACAAAAGGGATATTCCCTATAGGGTTCATATACAAATTTTTATATGTAGTCCACATGTACATTATATATAGACAAAATAATCAAAACTTATTATGTCTATGTGCTCATTTAACTGCCACTAACACTATAGATACTTTCTTGGGTAATGGATATTAATTTCTAAAAAAATAATATGGATATATAGATTAAAAATTATACATATGCTTACATTCACTAATTAGAATAATTTTGTTCATCATGCAAGTAAATATAACTTAATCCCAAACCTATAAAGACTCTTTGAGGATTAAAAGGGGAAGCCACTAGTAACAATATATTGGTGAACCAAAATATCCAGTAACACTCATTAACAATAATATACATGGGATACAATATAACCATTAATGATATCATATGATAATAATGTCTAATCCCACATTACAACATAATGAAATTTCTTCATGGAAATAAAATCTTTTGTAAAGATCTAAAACATAAAATTCATATTTGTAGCAAAGAAATTAATAGCATGGATATTTGGATCACTCCTTACCAATACAAATTTATTAGAATAAATAAATGACCAGTTTAATATGTCTTATGATAACTACAAAGGACCCATATGATATTTATAAAATTAAATGTAAAGTTCCCTTAGAAAATAGAGAGTCAATGTGTGATTTCTACTTTATGAAAGGTCCTAATTATCCAAAAAAATACTAAGGAAATAATTTGATAATACACACCATATGTATCCCTTGTTAACTCAACATACAATATCATAAAAATCATATGCATCAAGGGTTAAGGGAACCATTGAAGGATTTTCCTAACCCTATAACATTATCTTCCTATTAGTCACTATAACCTGCAATAGTTTCAATAGAGTTTTAGATGGTCATTGAGGCAAAACCATTTTCATTAGGTAATATAGGATAAACAAATTTTCATAGTTTTGAATCACCCCTATAAAATTAGATAGAAATTTATAAATTCAAATGAAAATGGAACACATCAAAAAATGTTTCATCACATATAAATATAAAAGCACAAATGATACCACATTAAATAAAATAGTGACTAGAAAATGGATTGGGAAAGCAAGCAAATCAGTAAACAAATTTTTACTATGTTGGCATGAAATGGTATTTCAAACTACACTGACCTTGGTTCCTTATCCTCCAGTAGTCACTATAGCCTAAAACAATTTCAACATAATTTTAGATGGTCATTGAGGTGATATAGTCTATATAGTCATTGAGAATTAATGCCAAACAATTCACATGTCTTCAACATTGTTATAATTTGGAAATCTATGTGAGCTTGCCTGAAACATCATCACATATTGTTCATTCACTTGGTGATAATATAGTCATAAAGGAATAATATGTGGTTGGTGGCCATTTTTGGAATGCATCATTAATTAAAAGTTTGAGGGAATCATTGGTATAGTTTTGAATTGTATATCTTTCAATCTATGTTATTTAAAGACATCATTATAATAATGAATGTTCCTAAATTGTAGGTTGGAATTGTCCAAAAACATAAATAGTGGAGATCAAAATTACAACATTTAATGATAAAAATTTCATTTCAATGTTATCATGGACGTCCTTATTCTATATCTCCTATTTTGGCACATTCATAGAAAAAAATGAGTTTGTCTTCACACTTTTTAGGAGAATTTTATTAAAAAACCTTAAGGTTTATAAACAAACACATTATGTGCATATACATTTTACAATGATACCATTAAATAATACTAAATATCATTGAGTCATTTCAAAAATTAATTTGTGTTACTTTCGTACACTTCCACGTTTTGGATATACCTCTATTAAGGCTCTCAAAACAACCCTAAATTTTAGAAAAATCACTTCTAGACAATATAGTCACTAACCCATAGAATATCTACTTGTAGAGGGCACTAGCTCATTATTTATCCACTTGAGCTCAATCTCAATCAAATTCAAGATGTGTTCATAATTCCTCCTCCTTCCTCAACCACTTGAGCTTGATCAAATTTAAAATGAGTTCATGGGGAGGGAAAGAAATGGATAAGCCTATCAAGGGTCTTATTGATTCAAACACTTACTGGTACCAATTTTGATTTCTAGTCTTATTCATCATTTCTTACTTGGTTTTATGAAATGGGTCATATAGATAATGAATAATCATACCATGAATCATGATTTATAAATTCAAATAAACAAACCAAATGAAAAACCATTAAACAAATGCCAAATACCATGTGGACTCTACCACATTGGTTCATTTTTGCATGATCATGTGGATATTTCTATGAGGTGATTAGGTTAGATGGAAAAGTAATGGTGAGTTCACTGATAACAATTTCTTGAAGTTATTTGAGATGATGGGGCTTAGAGGTGCCCCACTAGCATGAACTATTTTTTTACATGTTGGTTATGGTTAGCCCAAGAAAATATCATTGTAGTTTGTATTTATATTACCAAAAAAGGGTACATAAATAAGACATATAACCAAATAAGCCTATATTAATACAATAAATGATTATTCAACACCATAGACATGAACATAATTTTTTTTTAAAAAATAAATAAAATGATAATAATTTATATAAATAACCTTGTAATGTTGAGTTATGATTTGACACACTTCTCTCACTTAGTAGTTAACATTTAAAAGTCATGTTAAATACTTTTGTACCTCTTCAATCACAACCCTAAAATTCCATAATTGATGCATCATTATCAAGTAATTATTAAAGTGAATGACATTTTATTTTTCTTCAAATATGGGAACAAATAAAATTTATATTTTCAATATTGTAATATGTTTTAACATTCTTTATGTTAAAAATCAACCCAATGCAGCTTAAAACATAAGGAAGGAGGGGGTTCAAGTTCCAAACATGTGAAATAAAATGGATGATTCCAACATGGCATACGAGAGAAGACAAACTAAGTACATGGAACTTTGTATAGACATGTGACCCATTCCACTCTATAAGAGATTGGAGGGAATCAAATCTAAAGAGACAATGATAGGCTGACCATTAATGTTAGGAATAGAGAAAAAGTAAGCACTATTAGGAGTTACACTCAAGGAATTTTAGAGGATATCCTCCTTTATTGAAATTAATCCTTCTGATACTAATTTTAAAAATAGTTATACCTTCCTTAAACACCAAATTAAGGTGTTATATAGCCACATTTCTAGAGGGCACAATTGCATGTTTGATTACATTGGCTCAAGGTTAGAGACAAAGTGTTACAATAATGTTTTAATCCTCATAAGGCCAAATATGATTTTTATTATATTAAGACCATCATGTCATCTCAAACCAGGGCCACCTCCCTCGTAGACATCTATTCAACCTTAATGAATCACTAGCAACTAGTGTTCAAATCCCAAGAGGTCATGGTAAATAGATCTCAAGCATTGAAAGAATGCCTTGATTTGGTTCTTCACAAAGTTAAATAATATAATCAATGGAATTTTGACTTACCCTTAAACCTATATGAAATCATAAAGGTTCTTAATTTCATGAGAATTGATGAATCCCCAGGCCTTGATGGTTTCACATGTGAATTATATAAATTTAAATTGGAATTTTCTAGAGTTGACTTATTTTAGGTTTATCAATAAGCCATGCAAAACCTTTCTTGGGGAGATTCAATTAACAAAGATAATAGTAAGTTTATACCCAAATTATGATAACTGAATTTCATTATCAACTGATGACTTATCACCTTGTTTAATGTATCTTAATATGTTCTTAACAAAGCTCTTTCTAATTGGCTTCATTTTATTCTTCATGAAATTATTAGATCTAAATAAAATAGTTTTAGTAAAGGAAGGCATATAATTAATATCCTCATTATAATTTTTGATGGCATAGAATGGGTTCAAGTTTCAAATCAATGAAACATTTTCTGTAAGTTTGGCTTTGAAAAATCCTATGGCAAAATTGAATGGACTTTTATCCTAGCTATGTTAAAGGCTCTTGGTTTTGGTCAGTACCTTGATTAGGTAGTTAAAAATTATATTCAAATGATTTAACCTACCTAACCATTAATGTATCTATGTGTGATATAAGTTTCCTATAATTCTCTAATAGGAAACATTTCCCTCTTACTCTAGTGTTATATTTTATCTCTACAAAAGATTTAGGATATATTCTTGCCTCTAAGGTTAAACATGGATTGGTTCATGATATCTTTTTTAATGACTACTCTTCCCATCTTATTAATGGAAATTTTATGGATGACACTTTACTTACACTCAAAAAATTAGGATGAACCTTCATATAGGCTATGGACTGTATTTATTTTCTTCTTGGCCTTCAAGTATAGTTTTCAATCGAATAAGACTACCTCTTTTAGACAAAGTATGAAGTCTATGATTGATTATATTTTCAAATTTTATTGGAAATGGATCTCATGTACATAAAAAACTAAATTTATTTCCATTTATTTTTACTTTGATTTCTCCTAGATGAATCTATGGTAGTATGTCATCAGTAAAGTGGAGAAGAAAGTTAAATACTAGATTTTCAAGTTTTTATCCTTGGCAAGAAAATTATAGATTAACACAAATATTATTGTTACTAACAATGTATATTATTATTCCTATTAGGTTAATTTAAAATAATATTATGAAATATAAGGTAAAATTCTCACATAATTCATTTGGTCTAATTCCATGCATACCAAGGGTTTTCATCACATGACTTGGGATATTACTTTTACCTTCCTCAAGGTAAAGGATGCATGGGAATTTGTTAACCTTTATAGATAGAGTGAAACCTTATGTTCCAAATGGGGGTTTCATGCCATTGAAGATAATTAATCCTAGAAAATACTACTAATACATTGTATATCCTTTGGGGTAACCTATGGTAAACCCATTTGGAAGAATATAGACTTCCACTCCCATGTTATAACTATGGATCCTATAAAAATTGAAGGTTATTTTATTGCCAATAGTATAGGGAAATATTTTGAATATATCAATCCATATATGGAATAGATTAAGTATGGTTTTCATACATGTATATCTTTCAATGATCATATCATGTGGTGGTGTCCTATTATGATAGGCATTACTGTTTTATTAGCTAGATGGTCTGGAATTAAAGCCCTTAAACTCTTTAAGAAAGTCATTATTACCATTTGAGATAAGGTTAATATTTGGTATTGGATTCTTTAGCCAAATGCAAAAAAAAATTCAATTGAACATTCTTAAGTTACTTTTTATCCTCTGCTTCTAGTAGGTTCCTCACATACTAGGATTTTAGCCTCCTTAGGCATGGTGGAAGGGCTGGAGATGGAATTGTGCCACTTATTTTAAAAATTATTCTCCAAGACTTTTTTATCAATTCATTATCCCCTTCAACCATTATCTATATAAGTTAAATAGGGAATATGGGATTAACTCATCCCCTAGTAATTGGATAATGAGATTTAGTAGAAGTGAGAATGCCATGATAGAACCCAAGCTTGTCCACATTTTTTTGTGCCTAGTATATCAAGGCTTCTTGATTGGGAAGAAGCTCTCTCACATGATCATTTATCCACCCAAGTGTCCCACATAATAATGCCCAAATTTATTTGATCACCTATTTTCATTATACCCACAAGCCTAATCTTCTTGGAATTGGATCCATAGCCTATTCTAACCCTATCACCCTGAGCCATTTTCTTGGTGCCTTTCTCTTCTAGGGAACTTAACAAACTAGATAAATTCTATTTTATTTTTTGTATTTTTTTAGATCAATTATTATTTTCCAATTATGGATGGCCATAAGTAATGTTATATTTAACAATGATGTACTGAAATTACTTAGATTATTTGAAAAAATAGAATTGTATATTATAAAATTACAATTAGAATAATTGGATCCACAAAAAAAATTGGTGAAAGAGTAGAATACTTGATTATTACTATTGAGCCACTTCAAGGGGGAAACCTTCATAATAGTGTAATAAGAACTTAATTCATGATGTGATGATAAAATACTAAGTAGTACCTCTTATATATGCTCCACTCATCCAAGGTTATTCCATAGGCTGACCATATTAACAACATAGAGAAATGCAATAATATAATATGAAGGTGTGTAAGCCACAAGTTGACCACACATATCCCTAGACACACTAAAGGTTGAGGGTATAACATGACCCTCCACTTCAAACCATTATTTTCTTAAAAATTGTATCAAACCAAGATGTTGTTATAAGAATGCTTCATCCTCACATGTTACATATATAGAATGAAAGTTATTTAATTTGATCAAAAAATCCTTATGGTTATGGTCTATAATTTCTTAGTGTGAGTGTCAAGGATCTCTTTAGGATCCAAAATGACTCAAAATTCATCATCTAATTTAGTTAATTTAGTCTAAATGAAAAATCTATTTCCAACTACCTTATTTAAATAAAATACATGGGTTATCAGATGTATGTGAGATGATGGAGGTAACTCCAGCTTGTAATCCACACTACAAATTTTATGTAATATCTGATAAGGGATATAATACTTGGGTAATAACTCTTTACCCTTTTTATATTACTTTATAGAAATATAATTATATAGATACAGGACCCAATCACCTATGTCAAAAGTCCACTCACTATAATGTTTGTCTGCTTGTTATTTCATTCTATTTTGTGCCATTACTAGATTATTTTACAAACTAACTTATACCTCCTATTGATGTTGAATGTATTCCTCAATAGATGTAACCTTAGGATGCATTATCAAAAATGAAGTGATTAATTGTGGGTGATACCCATAAAATTCCACAAAGGAAGAGATATTGGAAGAAGTATGAAAATAAATTATATACCACCATTCAACAAGTGGTAGTTAATAAACCCATTTGTCCTATTTTTCAGAAACAAAAAAATAAGATACCCTTATAGACATTTTTCGATTACCTATATTTATCCATTATATTGAGGATGATAGGATGATCTATGAGCCAACTATATACCCAAATATGCAAATAATTTAGTCAAAAAATTAGTAGTAAAAATGGGATCTCTATCACTTACAATGATCTTTGGAGTACTATGTAATTTTTGAAATGTATTCGGAAAAGAATAAAATTTTATACTAGAAAAAAATGGATATGATAAGGAAATAAATTAATATACTTATTGAGTAGATATATAACTACCATTATAACATTTTTACCCTCAAAATATGGTAACCATGTAATGAAATCCATAGTAACCTCCTCCCAATGTTGGCGAGGGATGGATAAAGGCTACAAAATTCCTTGGGTATTAATGGTTTCACCTTTGTTTTATTAACATACCATACATCAAACCACATATTTTTGGACATCCCATTTGATTCCTTCATAAAAAAAACCCTACTTGATTCTATGATATATTTTTAAAAATCTAGAGTGACCTTTAAGTGGAGAGGCATGAAGTTGCTTAAGAATTTTATGTTTGAGAAGAGAATTATTACAGATGTATATTATATATTTATACCATAATGTGTTCCCTTCCATGTAACTTTTTAATATTTTTTAGAAACCTATTGAATATTTTGAAACAAATCCTTGGTATCACTATTATTTTGCCACTCAAATATTGCTTCACCTAGCTGATTTACTTGCCACATGGTCATGGCACATAACGATACCTCAACTGATTCATCCCATCGAGAGAGGGAATATACCACTAGATTATATTTTAATTTTATATACACTATTTCAAAATCATATTCTAATATTTTAGTCACCCATTTTTATTTTTCTTCATATGATAATCATTTCTCCAAAACATATTTAAGGCTATCATGATTGACCTTTACCTAAAAATGATGACTCATCAAATAAGGTCTCCATTGTTTCACTACATGCAAAATGACCATCGTATATGTATCATAAAGTGTTTTGAGCCTATTTCTTCCTTATATTGGTGAGTTTCAAATTCTAGTGGTGCACCTTCTTGTAGGAGTATAGTCCCCATGTTATATCCTAATGTGTCACAGTCCAAAACAAAAGTTTTTGAAAATCACGAGTAGTCAAAATTGAAGTTGTGCACATAGAAATTTTCAATTATAAAAATGCCTTGGTAGCTAAATCGGTCCACTAGAAGGAGTATTTATTCAACAAATAGGTGAGTGGGGCTATAATGCTACCATAATTTTTGACAAACCTATGATAGTAACCAATTAGCCCCATAAATACTCAAAGGTTATTTAAGGAATTGGTAAACTACATTCCATCGTTACTTGTATTTTTTTAGGATCAATTTTAAATCCTTCATATAAAATAATATGACATAAGTACTCTACCTATTTGACACCAAAATCACATTTAGAAGGTTTGGCATAAAGCTAATGATTTTACAGAACTAAAAGTACCTATCTCACATGCTCTGAACAATCTTCCCAATTTTCACTCTAGATGACTATATGTCATCAAAAAACATTAATTCAAAAAATTTAAAAAATGACCTAAAAATATAATTCATCAAAATCTAAAATGTAGATGGTGCATTTTTTAGGCCAAAAGACATGACCATAATTTCATAATGTCCTTCATGATTTCTTAAATCTATTTTAGGTATGTCCTCATTGTTGATGAAAATTTAATGATACCCAAAGTGAATGTCTAACTTGGTAAACTAAAAAACACCATGTAATTTTTATATCAAATCATCAATTACTAGAATAGGAAACTTATCTTTGATGGTGTACTTATTGAGTTCTCTATAGTCTAGGTACATCCTTTAATTGTCATCATTATTCCACACCATGACCATTGGGGAGTAATATTCTCTTTGATTGTGTCAAATGATTCCTACCTCCAACATATATTGTACCATATTTTCAATCTCACTCTCATAAGCATAGGGATACTTATAGGGTTTGATGTTGGG
The DNA here is from genome assembly GCA_037957365.1 of Torreya grandis. Lineage (NCBI taxonomy): Eukaryota > Viridiplantae > Streptophyta > Pinopsida > Cupressales > Taxaceae > Torreya > Torreya grandis. Next base: position 4,710,887 of record JARHVA010000399.1, read on the forward strand.
TGGTGTACTTCTTATAATGATCATTATGACACAATCATGTGCATGACATAGAGGAAGTTATTTTGGCATGTCACAAAAAAAATGGTCATACATCATCATTTAAAAATAAGGATGTGTAAATTCCTTTATGGGTTGAAATTTTATGGAAAATAAGTGTGCCACAAATACTTTTACACCATTTCTAGGAATCTTCATCATTTAATGGGAACTAACCAAATGTGGATATTTAGCCCATAATCCACACAGTTCAAAGGTCCTCCCTTTTGAGTGGAAGTTAATTAATAGTTCTTATAAATTCATCTCAATAATTCCCAAAGTCATGAGCGAATTCACTCTCAAAATAATGTCATCTCCTCCTATGGGGATAAAAAACTTAGGGTAATCTAGAATGTAGTATCCCATATCAAGTTTAATGCTACATAAATGAAAAAAATCAAACGAGTAGATAACTTATTGTTGATGATGTTATGTGTACTCCTAGAGTCAATTAACATAGTCACCTTATATTTCTTTAGGAAACCCACCACCCTAAGAGTTTGATGCATACTAATACCAAAAAGTGCATGATAAGAAATAGAAGGTTGAGAATCTTTAAATTCATCCTTGTGTTCTTATAAACCTACCCATGAAGCCTCATCCTCTTTTTTTCATCATTGTCACCTTTAATGTAAATAAAACTTATTTTCAACACATCGATGACCATTGATCCATTTACTATCACATCCAAAACATAAACTTTTTTCATGCTTTTATTTAAATTGCTGAGGTGACAATATAGTAGGCTATGGAAAATGATTGTGTTGGAAAGGTACATTCACAAACATTAGTAAACTTTATTCATTTGATCAACTCTTTTTCGTCAACCAAACATGCCTTTGGTATGGCTTTAGATACATTGCTAGGATGAAACATGTGAACCTCCAATTGGATGCTATTTTTGAGGTCACCCAAAAATAGGTTAGAAAATTTTTCCTTGGTGATGTCTGTCACATGTAAGGAGAGATTATGAAATTGATGAATGCAATCCTTTACCATCATAGTTTGATGTAACTTGGCTATCTGGATAAAGTAGTTTTTTGAGACATAATTGTGACAATGGAGATACAAATTTTCATAAAATCTAAACTAGGAAACCAAGAGACCCTTATTTTTCTTTTGAACACAACCAATTATTCCAAACATATTGATCAGGTTCCAAATATAGAGAGGCCATGACCACATTTTATAAATAGGGAGTCTGATGTAGATCAAATAAATTTTCAATTTGAGTAATACATGTGAGTATATAATTATCATCAAACTTACATAGGTCCACTTTTAGAAACAATGGCTTCATACCATGGCTGGTGTTATGATTGTTTGGAGGAAAAGAACCAAACTAAAGTGGTGGAGGGTTATTTTGCAATTATTGAGTTGAAAAGTTGTCTAGTTTCCAAATGATATGTTACAATTGATCTTGAAAGCTATTTAGGTCACCTCTCTTCCTTATGTGGTCCAATTTAACCACATCATGATCATGTTTTTTCACCATGCCTTGCAACTCTAACTTATGTTTTTTAATTATCTTTGAAATACTCACATCACAGGTTTTTGACTCCATGTCATCTTTATGAGGAATTTTAGGAGTTTATTTCCCTTTATTATGACCACGAGTGTTAGGCCTTTCCATGCACAAACTCTATGAGGGTCGTGACCTAAAAAAATATATTGACAGATGATAGATTTGTGATCACCTTACTAAGATGAATAAAATGACTACTAATGTGCATAAGGGTTAATAATCTTAACCTAAAAGGTGTAATAGTACTAAATCTAATGACTGCTAATTTGTATAAGGTAAAAAATAAGTTAGAATCTTTTATTTTAGTGGAATTTTTTTTTTCTTTTTCATAATAAATCCTCATGAATAAAACAATGGTGATGAAAAAATTTAATTCCTCATAGATCAAAAGTTATGTTTTTTTACCTTCTAGTATTTAGGATGCTAGACCTAAAAAAATGTATCATAGAAACTTTTCCAAATTGAAGCTATGATACCACCTCTAGTTAAATTAATTAGATAATTAATGAAAATAGAATCATACATCACATAATTAAGAGCAAAATAAATAGATCCTACTAAATAGCACATAAATTCTACCACATTGGTCTATTTGTGCATGCTCATTTGGACATTTTCACAAGGTGATTGGGTCAAATGGTAGAGTAATGACGAGTTCAATATTGCTAAATTTTCAAAGTTGTTGGAGATAGTGGAGCCTAAGGCACACTGCTATCATGGACTAATTTTATACGTGTTGGTTATGGTTATTACAAGAAAATATCTCTGTAGTTTGTATGCATATTACCAATAAAATGTACATGAACAAGACATATAACTAAACAAGCCCCAATTAATACAAAGAAATAGATGAATATTAAATACTATAGACATGAACATAAAATTTATCTTAAACTGTCATGTCCCCTTTTCAATTGACATGTTCTGAGTTCATGATTAGTCTATTATGCGACCTTCGTAGGCTAATAAGATGGATAGAGGGTCATAATGGAGCTTGGCTCGACTTTGATTCACAAGATTTCTACATTTGATTTTCATTCAAGGTATTTCAGACACATTTGGCATGAGCTCCTACTTTTTAGGGATATCTGATATGCAGCGGAGCGCCTTTATTGTGGTATGGTTATGTGCGGAATCACTCCCTGATTCACTAGCTTCGATCGGTTCGTGGATCTGACATGTATTGAGGGAGATATTAATATTTGATTGATTTAATTGAATATTAATTATTTAGCCTAATTTTAATTAGAAACCCTAATTCTAATTTAAGAAACCCTAATTAGGGCAAGCATATCTTTTGAGGGTATAAGGGTTTCTCATGGAGGCCATTGTTGATTATGCTATTGAATATTGATATTGATTTTGAGAATTTCTTCTGTGAAGACTGAGCCTAGGGTTCAAGGATTCCATTTGCATTGGAGAACGTTCCCTCTTCAGTGTGTGCAATTAAGAGGCTGTGGAATATCAGCTGATCTATTGCCAAAGTGAGAGATAGCTTCATCCAGAAGTTATCACAGAATTTCAGGTTTGAGAGATAACTTCACACAAAAGTTATCACAGATATTCCAGGTATTTATTGCTTTATGTTTTGATTCAATAAATTATACAGCTAGAGATCTACTGTGCTAGAGGCATATATCTTCAGATCAGGGGTTGAAAACAGGGAAGTTGTGCTTAATTTGCGGCCGTACAGAATCCGTACGGGTTCGTACAGATCAGTGTAGGAACCGACCTCGGCGGACAGAGGGTTTCAGTGACCGACATCGGTCGATTGAAGACCGACGTCGGCAGAAATCCGACCGGCAGAGACCGACGTCGGTGAGATATCGACCGACGACGGCGACTGTGTGTTGACACAGAAGGGCCGAGACTTTCCAGAATTCAATTTGCACTTCCAAATTTGCAAAGCCAGGGTTTTCAAGACTGTATTTCATATTTATATGCATATTAGAGGACTGCAATTGTAATAATTTAGAAGGACAAGTGATACAATCTGTAATTTGTTATTAAGAAACTATATTATTGTGATTATTTTGAATTTATTCAACAGCGATTATATCTTGGTTCAGATTTTTTTTGTTGCTATATTTCCTGTTTAGAAGGGGATATTACAGTGGTATCAGAGCTAAATCCTGCCAGCCTGAGGGTCTATAGATCTTATGCAGCCACAAGAGTTGGGACCACACAGGTATAACACACGCAGCCGAGCCTTGCTTGAAGGTATCCAGTTGTTAGATCAGAGACCGATCATCATGAGTGACAGACGTGAGGGCAGCCCACCCAGGGGCCACAGGTATGATGTTGATCAGGCCACCAGAGAGTTTCAGCGTGCTATGATGATAAGCCAACAGCAGATGGCTTAGACACTACAGGGACTTATGACCATGATAGAGAGAATGAATGCACCTGATGGATAGAACAGGGACCAAAGAGATGATAGGAGTGCTACGGTTAATCAGAGACCACAACAGACTCACTCCAGGACAGCTGATAGACCTACACGCCCTTCATTTATTCAAGAAGAACCAGAGGTACCAGCAGATGAGGAGGCAGGGAATTCTCCATTTGCAGATGTTTACATGGCTGCAAATGATGAGTGGGACTTATTACCTCCTCATATCCAGGAGAGAACAACCTTTGATCATTTTGTCAATTTGAGGAGAGAGCACTATAGATTGGCTAGACAGGACAGGAGACCTAGAGTCCAATTCAGTGAGCTACAAAAGGCTACTGGTAAGCTTTCTTTGACTACTTTTGACGGCAGCGGTAAGATGACAGCTCAAGCTTGGGTTCATAAGCTTGACACCTTTTTGGCATTGAGACCAATGTCAGAGATAGATGCCATCAAATATGCCACTTTGCACTTAGATGGAGTAGCACATGATTGGTGGTACCATGGTATGGTAACACTTCAGCATAATCAAGTGACAGAGTATCAGGACTTTGTGGATAGATTGGTTGAGCGGTTTGACAGGAGAGATCCTGAGGTTTACTTCCGAGATCTGGCACAGTTGAGACAAACAGGTAGCTTGGAGTCCTTCATTGGTGAGTTTCAGAGATTAGCAGTCATGGTACCCAATATTTCAGAGCGTAGATTGGTAGTTCTCTTCATAGAGGGATTGACAGAGCCATTGAGGGGTTGGATCAAAGCCTTTGATCCTCCTTCATTACAGGTAGCTATGAGGAAGGCACGTGATATGGAGATGGCAGCCCCATCCAATAAATTTAACACCAAAGGCACTTCTTCTTCTAGAGACCATAAGCACTCCCACGGGGATACGGAGAGACCGAATTTTAACATAGATAAATCCAGAGTTAAAAATGATTCAAAGGCCAATCCAGCAGCACCACCTTTGGATCGTGAGGCGCTTAATGATCTACACAGGAAGAAGCTTTGCTTCTACTGCAAAGGACCATATGATATCCATCACGATTGTCCTTTGAGGCCTAAGGGCAAGGCGAATCGTATGATGTGGATATATTATGAGGAGTCAGATTCTGAGGATTCTGAACAGCATAACAGTGCTGAGGGGGCAGAGGCAGAGGCTTCAGGGCCTAATGTAGAGGCAGAGTTAGAGCTTCACCTACAGGAGGCCCGCATATCCAGCATACAGTCAGATGAGTCTTCAGACTCCGTGGAGTTTTGGCAGGGCAGAAGGTTATCACCCTTCTTGATACAGGAGCCACTCACAATTTCATAGATGCTAGGTTTGTGGAGAAGCATGGACTCACTACAGAAGGTTTTGAGGGCATCAGAGTTAAGGTAGCCGATGGTCACACTCTTAAGTGTGAGCGTATGATTAGAGACCTCCCATTGCGCTTGAACAACTATGAGTTCAACGCTGATTATTATGTGGTAAACATGGGGGATATAGACTTAGTCTTGGGTATGAAGTGGCTTCATTCATTTGAGGAAGTTACTCTTCATCTCAAAGACATGGAGGTTCTCTTTAATGTTGATGGGACGACACATATTCTTAAGGCAATACGGGGCAGCAGCTTCAGATATATGTTTTTTCATCGGATGGAGGTACCTATACCACATAACATGATAGAGGGTGATGACAAGAGCACATTGGCACCAGTACAGGAGAGGTACGAGGACGAGCTTGGTCTTGAGGTGAGTTCAGTTCAGGAGTTGTCACATGTGGTGAGGACTCAACTTTCTGTTACAGTCGGGTCACAGGTTGATGATGATATGACTATGTCTAGCCTTCACAATCTAGTTTTAGATATTATTCAGGTACGGAGTTTGCTTGCTGATTGTCATTTATGGAGTGGATGTTGGAGTGCTTATCTTAGTACAAGAGATGATGTGACGCCATTACATGAGAGTTGGGATGGACATGGCATGGGGTTCGTGTTAATTGACAGTGGTGGAGATCCTAACTACATTTGGGATCCAGGTGGGTTGATTGATTTGTCATTCAGTGATTGCTTGAGGGCAAGCAATTTTAGGAGGGGCAGATTGTCATGTCCCCTTTTCAATTGACATGTTCTGAGTTCATGATTAGTCTATTATGCGACCTTCGTAGGCTAATAAGATGGATAGAGGGTCATAATGGAGCTTGGCTCGACTTTGATTCACAAGATTTCTACATTTGATTTTCATTCAGGGTATTTCAGACACATTTGGCATGAGCTCCTACTTTTTAGGGATATCTGATATGCAGCGGAGCGCCTTTATTGTGGTATGGTTATGTGCGGAATCACTCCCTGATTCACTAGCTTCGATCGGTTCGTGGATCCGACATGTATTGAGGGAGATATTAATATTTGATTGATTTAATTGAATATTAATTATTTAGCCTAATTTTAATTAGAAACCCTAATTCTAATTTAAGAAACCCTAATTAGGGCAAGCATATCTTTTGAGGGTATAAGGGTTTCTCATGGAGGCCATTGTTGATTATGCTATTGAATATTGATATTGATTTTGAGAATTTCTTCTGTGAAGACTGAGCCTAGGGTTCAAGGATTCCATTTGCATTGGAGAACATTCCCTCTTCAGTGTGTGCAATTAAGAGGCTGTGGAATATCAGCTGATCTATTGCCAAAGTGAGAGATAGCTTCATCCAGAAGTTATCATAGAATTTCAGGTTTGAGAGATAACTTCACACAGAAGTTATCACAGATATTCCAGGTATTTATTGCTTTATGTTTTGATTCAATAAATTATACAGCTAGAGATCTACTGTGCTAGAGACATATATCTTCAGATCAGGGGTTGAAAACAGGGAAGTTGTGCTTAATTTGCGGCCGTACAGAATCCGTACGGGTTCGTACAGATCAGTGCAGGAACCGACCTCGGTAGACAGAGGGTTTCAGTGACCGACATCGGTCGATTGAAGACCGACGTCGGCAGAAATCCGACCGGCAGAGACCGACGTCGGCGAGATATCGACCGACGACGGCGACTGTGTGTTGACACAGAAGGGCCGAGACTTTCCAGAATTCAATTTGCACTTCCAAATTTGCAAAGCCAGGGTTTTCATGACTATATTTCATATTTATATGCATATTAGAGGACTGCAATTGTAATAATTTAGAAGGACAAGTGATACAATCTGTAATTTGTTATTAAGAAACTATATTATTGTGATTATTCTGAATTTATTCAACAACGATTATATCTTGGTTCAGATTTTTTTTGTTGCTATATTTCCTGTTTAGAAGGGGATATTACATAAACCAATGAAATGATAAGAATTTGTAGTAATAACCTTGTAATGTTGATATTATTCTTTAATACTCTTTTCTCACTTAGTATTTAACATTTTAAAGTCATGTTAAATAGTTGTATACCTCTTCACTCAACCCATAAAATTTCATAATTGATGCCTCGATAAAAATAAAATTTTAAATTGAAATACATTTTGTTTTCCTTCAAATATGGGAACAAATAAAATTTATCTTTCCAATATTATAAAAAGTTCTAACATTATTTATGTTAAAACTAAATCCAATCTAGCTAAAAACATAAGGAGGGAAGGGGTTCAAGTTTCAATCACAATAAATTAAATGGATGGTTCCAACATGGTATAAGAATGAAGATAAACTAAGTACATGGCACCTTGTATATCCATGTGACCCATTCCACTCTGGAATAGATTATAGAAAACCAAGTCTAAATGGATAATGAGAACCTAAACATTAACATTGGAAATGGAAAAAAGGAATCACTATGAGGAGGCTACACTTAAGAATTTTTAGAGGATATCCACCCTTGATCATAATCCTTGCATACTCATTTGTTAAATCTTGTTTCGTACTTCAAAAAACATATTAAGGTGTTAGATAGACACATTGCTAAATGAGTGCAAGTGCATATTTGGTTAGATTGGCTCAAGGATGGAGACAAAGTATTAAAATAATGTTTAAATTACATCAAATATAAATAATATTTTGATCAGATCAAGGCCATCATGTCATCTCAAATAAGGTTCACCTCCCTCCTAAACATCTCCTTAGCCTTCATGAATCACTATCCACTAGTGTTCAAATCCTAGGAGGTCATGGCAAATAGATCTCAGGCATTGCAGGAATGTCATGATGTGGTTTGCCATAAAGTTAAATCATCTTACCAATAAATTTTCATTCATCCCTGACCCTCTAGGTACTCATAAAAGATATTCAATTCATGAGAAATGATGAAACCCTATGCCTAGATGGGTTCCCATGTGAATTATATAACTTTAAATGGATTTTTTGTGATAAATTTGATTAAGATTTATAAGGAAGACATGTAAAACATTTATTGGGGAGTTTTAATTAATAAATATAGTATTAGGTTGAAACCCAAAGCATAATATCCAAATCTTATTACCAATTGGCAGCCCATCACCTTGTTTAATATATCCCACAAAATTCTATACAAATCTCTTTCCAATTAGCTTCATTTTATTCTTATTAAAATTAATAGACCTAAAAAAACCATATTATTTAAAGGAATTTATATAATTTATAATCTCATTGTCATTTTGGATGGAATGGAATGGGCTGAAGTTTCCCATCAATGAAATATTTTTTGCAATATTGTATTTGAAAGGACTATGACATAATTGAATGGGCATTTATCCTAGATATGTTAAAGGCTCTTAGTTTGAGCCAATACTTTGATTTTGTAGTTCAAAATTTCATTTAGATGCCTCAACCCATCTAAAAATTAATAAATTTATATTTTATAGCCTTTGCCTATAACGATCCATTAGGAGAGGTTTCCTTGTTACTCTAGTGTTATATTTTCTCTCTATAAAAGCTTTAGGATAACTTCTTGCCCCTAAGGCTGAGTAGGATTGGTTTGAGGTATCTTTTTTCCTCTCTATTCTTCCTATATAATTAATTATAATTTTAAGGATGACACTTTCCTTACACTCAAAGAACAAAAACCAACCTTCACATAGGATATGAAGTGTATTAATATTTTATTTTTGGCCTTTAGGTCTAGTTTGTAATGGAATAAAACTCCATGTTTTAAACAAAGTTTGATGCCTATGACTGATTGGATTCTCAAATTTAATTGGAAATAGATTTTGTGTAGATACAAACTAAAA